>JASFCW010000398.1:0-11666 GCA_036936985.1 Crucibulum cyathiforme
AAGATGACTGTCAAAACAGAGTTTACAATAGACCTTCATCTTTCCAGATGATGCCCCAAAAAGGTGGTTCAGATTTCCGCTGCTAATCGGATGATCATAGAAGTATTCTCGCCACCAGCCACAATTGCCAGGTTTTGCTGAGCTAGTCCCCTTTAGTGATCTACTGCCATGAGAGCAACGACTGGGGCTGGAAGAAGAAGCCATGTGTAGTTTAGTAAATGATTCTGTAGCAGTACTAGGCGTACCAGCAAAGTCAGACTACATTTTATACATGAATTGTGAGAAGAAAAGTGTGTCCTGTGATATCTTATGCGTATAATTAAAGCTTACATTTCTCAAAGTTTCAAGCTGAAAATTGCCAGCTGAGCAAGAGACCATAGCCAGCGTGGTGAATTGAGCTCGCCATCTAGCATTCCCTTTCACTGAGCGTTCACATGAACAATTAAGTATGAGAAAAAAGATAGGCTATTTAATAGCAATATATACCGGTATGAGAGCAAGATGCAATATTTAGAGTTCCCTTTCATTTAACTCAGGAGTGAGAGAGATAGTTCCAGGAGAAGCAATGAGCAACAAGCATAAGTTGAAGAATGACACTGCTTTTCTGGTTAATCTCTTATCATTGATCTTATCATATTAATCTCATATATATATATATATGGAATGTATTTTCGTGTGAATATTTAGCTGATGGACAATCAAAACGTTGACCAGTTCTAACCATGACAGTTTTAACCAAATCATTGACCATAACCATTGACTTTGGTCACTGACTGCCCAACACTGGTAGGGAATGCATCCCATTCTTGGACAATGACGGAATGCTGGACAAGTGGCCCATTATTCCAACCAATCACAGGCATCCTCGGCAATTGCCGAATGGCTGAACTTAAGTGTGCTAATTCTCTCATCCCTTACCTCCATACCTGCCACAACCACTTGCCACCACCTCCACCACTGCACCATGTGCCCCTCCTCTCCAATAGAGATGTGGGCCGGTGTGCTCTTCTGCCATGCTCTCTCTCAGTGAAAACACCCAGTAAGACAACCTGCAGCAGTGACAAGGAGGAGGAGGAGAGGGCAAGGAGAAGAGGAGCATGAGGAGAGCGAGAAGGAGATGGCGAGAAGGAGAGGGCAAGAAGGAGAGGGCAAGAAGGAGAGGGCAAGGAGGAGGAGAGGAGCACAAGGAGGGGGCGAGGAGAGGGCGAGGATGGGAGAAGAGGACAAGGAGAGGACGAGAAGAAGGAGAGAGCGGAGAGGACAAGGAGGAGAGGGGCAAGGACCCCTCCTCCCTCTCCTCCCTCCCTTCTCCTCTACGATGGTGCAACTGGACTCATACCAGGGTCTAGTTGCAACCACCTCCTTCAGCATGGGCATGCCCTTCCCTCCCACCCCTCCTTTGATATGGGCATGCCACAACCACCCGCCCCTTGACGTGGGCATGCCCTGCCTGCCCGCATCTCCTCCTTCAACGTAGGCCCACCTTGCCCACTCTTGCCTCCTCCTCCCTCCCTCCCTCCTCCTTTGACGTTGGCATGCCCTGCCCGCTCATGCCTCCTCTTTTGACATGGGAATGCCCTGTCTGCCTGTGCCTCTCCTTCGACATAGGCACACCCTGCCCACTCACACTTCCTCCTGCTCCCTCCCACCCCTCCTCCTTTGATGTTGGCATGCCCTGCCAGCCCACACCTCACCCACCCACTCCTCCTTCAGCAGCGAGCGCAGCCACCAATGCCGACTTGCTCTATCCTCACTACCTTTACCCTCCTCTTCATCCTCCATCCTGCCATCTTTACCTTCCCATAACTCTTTACCTTTTACATTAGCTTATTTTAATTTACATAATCTGATGATCAATAAAATAAAATGTGTTTTACCTATCTGAGTCTACTAAGGATAATGGATAGTGAAGTGTAGTAAGTAAATAGTAAGAAAAACTTACATCAATGGAAGCAGATTTTATTTTAAAAAGTTTGCCACCTTTGATTAATAGGGAGAAAAGTTAACAAGTGAATTAAAAAAGTACCTTTCCTAAGACTCTATTGTTATGGGCCATCTAATCTTACTATAGTTATTAGTCTTTCATCAGTCCTGAGCTGTGCCCAAGAAGAAAGCCTTTGACACCATCATTTAATATTAAATGAGTTAATGGTAATATAGTATCCTTGAAGTACCTCAATAGTATTTGATTGGTGTATTGGATGTATAATGATTATATATTGCCATGTAACTCTTCATATTGTCTTTTGATCAGTCTATTAGATACATTAATTAATATACTGGTCATGTAAGTGTCTAATAATATTAGGACCAGTCTGTTGACTGTATTGATTTCTTTACTGACCATTTATGTTCCTCACAGTATTTTGACTGGTCAATTGACTGTATTAATTTCTAAGATTTCTGTACTGACCATCTAAGTTTCTTATAGTCTTTTGACTGTCACCCATTCTGTTGATTTCTATACTGATCATTTAAGCTTTTGTTCAGTTTACTATACTGACTATATAAGTTCCTTATAGTCTTTTGACTAGTCTAAAGTTGGCTGTATTGATTTCTACTATACTGACCATCTAACTTTCTTATGCCTTTTAGATCAGTCTATTGAATAAATTGCTTTCTATACTTACAATGCAAGTGTCTAATAGTCTTTTGCTCAGTCTAATGACTGGATTTATTTCTGTACTGACTATCTGAGTTCCTTATACTGCCAGTTTTGACTGGTCTATTGTCCTGTAATAATTTTTATAGTGACCATGGAAGTCATATTCTGTTGGCTGGTGTTTGTCAGGCATGTCAACACCATCTATACCAGAGAGTGCTGAGGTCAATATGCAAACTATAACTCAAGAGAGAGAGTAGAGAGGAGTGGTATGAGACTGATAGTATTGGCAGTAAGAAACAACCAGCTAAAGACTACAGAATAATGGCTACAACTACTACTATTTATACTAAGGAACACATTCATAAAGAGTCATGGTAAAGGTGAGTCAAACATATGTACTATATGTGTCTTTAATAACTATGACTGTGCACTGCAGCTGCATACTGTGACATGTGTTACAAATGTGTTTATACTAATAATAGAATGAAATGAAAGGTATACTACTAGTGCATGTTATCCTCATGTATCAACATGAGTTGGTTTTCGTTTGTTCTTGTTGTGCAAATTATAAGAAACTATTCAATAATTAGAAAAGAAACGTAAAAGAATAATCAAAAATAAATGGTTCATGACATTACCCCCTCTCTAGGAATCATGTCTATGTGATCAGTCCATTTCCTCTCTTGCCATTTCTCCCATTGTTCTTCAACATACTGGTTTGTTGAGTGGGTTGTCTAGTATATTGCAGTTAATGATGTGTCGTGTGTAGAGTAGAATGGGTATGAGGGAGAAGATGCAAAGGGAGGTTGTGATGCCAATGGTGATACAGATGATCTTTGTAATGCTCCAGAAGATGGGGGTGTCCATATTGTTCCAAGGTTTCAGGGTGTAGTTTTGAATGACTGGCATGGTACGATGAGTAGGGAGTGTGTCTGTAATTGAGGTGCTGCAGGGTGGCTTTTATGGAATTCTTCCATGAGTTCAAGGCTATTTTCTAGATTACCAATGAGTTCCCAGGTTCGGGCTTCCTTTGGGTAGTTTTTCGAATCAACCAGATATTTCATTACTGGTTGTCAGTTGTGACCATGTCATGACTGTTCAATTCAGCTGTCTAGAATAGTTTCAACTTCATATTCAGGTTGTCCATCAATAATGTCTGGGGGTGGTGGGGGTTCCTGGTTTTGGAATGACAATGTTGGTTCCACAAATGGTGTCAATAAGGATTCATGGAAGACAGGGTGTTTTTGTTTCCTCCGTGTCAGTAGTTTCAATTTGTAAGCCAATGATCTGACTTTTTCAAGTATTTTGAAGGGACCATATTGTTTATCTTCCAGTTTCTTGGCTGGACAATCTGTTGTGATATTAATTGCTTTGAGATAAACCTTATCTCCAGATTTGTATTCCCATGATGGTTTCATAGACCTGTCATAGAAACACTTCATATTTTTGGCAGCGATTTTAAGTGATGCTTCAGCTTCTTGACATGTCTGTGTCATCATTTCTATGAATTCCTGAACACTTTGGGTTTTAACTGTCCCTGAAAGTTCAATTCCTTTCCATGGGTGTTGTCCTGTATTGAGGAAAAATGGTGAGTAACCAGTTGACATGTGAACCTTGTCATTGTAAGAGAACTCTGCTAGTGACATCCATTCAGACCAATCATCTTGTTGGTGATTAACAAAGATTCTCAGATAGAGTTCAGCTTCTTGATTGACTCTTTCTGTTTGTCCATCTGTCTGTGGATGATAAGCCGTTGACAGGTTTTGTGTCATTCCTAGAAGACCGAACAAGTCCTTCATGAATTGAGAAGCAAATTGAGGTCCTCGGTCACTAATCACTCTTTTAGGAAGTCCGTGGTTCCTGAAGATATTATCCCTGAATTCCTTAGCAACTCCCATTAACGTGATCTCTATTGTTGTCAGAATGAACTTGGCAGCTTTGGTAAACCGATATACTATGACAAGGATGGCATTCGATCCTAATGACTCTGGAAGAGGTCCAATTAGGTCAACCAATATAATTTCCCATGGTTTTGATGGTATTTCATTTGGTACTAGTGGTGCTGCAGGTGAAGTTTGGTTTGGCTTGGTCCTTTGACAGACTTTGCATCCACTAATATACTTTCTGATGTCTGCTTGTAGTCTAGGCCACCAGTAATTCCATGTAATCAATTCCTGAGTTTTATATTGTCCTGGATGCCTGGTTGTCATTGTGTCATGATGAAGATGGATGATCTCTTCTCAAAGTTTCTTATCTCTTGGTACATAGATTCTGTGCATCCATGTGATTGTTCCATCTTCAAGTTCTTTCCAACCATTTTCTTTGACTACTAGATTCTGTTTGATGACTTTGTCTCTATTTTTAGATGCTTGTTTGATCTGGGACATCAGAGATTTGTCAATTCCTACAATATTTTGTTGCCAAAAATATTCTGGTTTAAGCATTATGATGTTTTCATTCTCATTTACTCCCTTCTCATGACCTGCTCATCTTGAGAGGAAGTCTGCTTTTGCCATTTGTTTTCCAGCTTTATGTTTGAGTGTGAAATGGAATTCTTGCATTTTGGTTACCCATCTAGCCTGTCTTTGGTTCAACTTCTGAGGCTTTCTAAAATACTTGAGATTTTGTGATCTGTCCAAATCTCAAATACTTCTTTTGCACCTAAAAGGTATTGTCTCCAGTTGTCTAAAGCTGTCATTATAGAAAGCATTTCTTTATCATAAATCTCATAATTTCTTTCTGTGCTATTTAAAGCATGAGATATGAACGCTATGGGTCACCATGTTCTGTCAAGTTGCTGTTGAGATAAAATTCCACCATTTGCAAAATCTGAAGAGTCTACTTCAACACGGTATTTGCCTGTATCATTGGGCATTGCTAAAACTGGTGCTGATGTTACTCATTTCTTCATTTCTGCAAACACATCATCTTGTTCTTTTGTCCACTTCCAAGTGTTATTTCCCATTAATTCTGTTAATGGTTTGGCTACATGCGCAAATCCCAATATGAATTGTCTATAGAAATTGACAAATCCTAAAAATTGTTGAACATCTCTTTTGTTTTGAGGTGTTGGCCATTCAACTACTCCTTGGATTTTTGCTGGGTCCATCCTGACTTGGTTGTGAGAAACAAGAAGACCAAGGTATTCTACTTCTGCTTGTTTGAATGTGCATTTTTCTGGTTTCAAAAAGAGTTTATGATCTTTAAATTTTTGTAAAACTCTTTTTACCATGATACAGTGTTCTCAAGTGTTGCTGTAAAGATCAGTACATCATCCATATAGATGATGACTTTTCCTTCATCTATTTCTTGCTTGAATATCACATTCATCATAGTCTGAAAGGTAGCTGGTGAATTTGTTAATCCAAAGAACATGACTAGTGGTTCAAATAATCCTCGGTTGGTGTGGAATGCTGCCTTCCATTCATCTCCTTCTTTGATCCTGACATTATTGAATCCCTATCTGACATCTAATTTTGTAAAGTACCTTGCCTTTCTGAGCTTATCAACTAGTTCTTGAATAAGCGGCAGCAGGTATCTATTTTTAATCATAATGACATTTAATCACTGATAATCCTGTACAGGTTGTAGAGTTCCATCTTTTTTCTTGACAAAGAAGAATGGAGATGCCATTGGTGACCTTGAAGGTCTAATTCTTCTGGATTCAAGGTTTTCAGTGAGGAATTTATCAAGTTCTCCCTGTTCTGCTAAGTTTAGGGGATAGATTTTACAATCTAATACTTTAGTGTCAGGTACTAGCTCAATAGCATGATCCCATGGTCATCTTGGTGGCATTTCATCGAAGGATTCCTTAGAGAATACATCTTTAAACTCATGGTAAGCTTTAGGTACAATTTCTTCAAAGGTTTTTGTCTTTTTTGCCTTTGATTGCTGCTCAGCAAGTTTAGATGATTTAGTCTGAAATGCTCTGTACTGCATTTCCTTGTTTAGATCAATGATTAGAAGATGTTCTCCATCTTCAATCTCAGGTTCATCAATGTTAACAATGCCATCGTCTTCTTCAGGGATTGGGGTTCGGACTAATGGGGTACATTCTAATGGACATCTAGTAAACTCTATTTTCAAGTTTTTCCAGTTGATTTCTGGATTATGGAGTTTAAGCCATTTGTGACTGATGAACATCTGGGCCTTTCCTAGGTTTGATACTGCGAAATGAAGTCTTTCCTGATGATCTTTGATCCAAATATTCATTTTGACATAATCCATAATAGATCCTCCAGAGTTAAATGTTCCGTCTGCAGTATAAACAGGGATAGGACATGGGTACTTTCGCATATTGATTCCATTTTCTTTTGCAAACATTGCATCGATGCAGCTTCCAGTGCAACCACTGTCAAGTAGTGTGTTGAGTTTAAACTTTCATTTATCATTGATTGTCTGAGTGACTAGTTCCAGATCCATCTGTTGACCATTTATTCCTCTGATGAATTTCTTTGGTTGTTTTAACTTGTTAAGAACCTCAATAACTTCTATGTCTGAAAGTTGATTAAGGTCTTCAACTGTTTGGTTGGAGACTTTCTTAGATAGTTTCGTGTGAACCCACATATTGAGTATTCCAATTGCCATTTCTGGTTTATGAATTTTCAGCTGTCTAGCTGTCCATTCAACACTTCCAGGTTTAACCATGATTTGTTCAAATTTTCTTGCACTCAATTCACTCTGTCTCTTTAATAAATCATTTTGTATATTGGGAATGACTATGGTAGAAGAGATAAATGAATTGTCCTGGGTCAGAGCATTAGTGCTCATGTCTGACCATATTGAAAACCTGACTTCAGAAGTTGCTCAGCAATCTTCATCAGTTCCAGGCTATAAACTACAGGAGGGGTTGTGCTACTGATGTTCGAAGTGCTAGCTACTAGTGTGTCCATGGTAACTACTCGAGTTGTATATTGCCTTGGCTTTTTAGGCTGTTGGCAGTCCTTAAAAATGTGTCCTTTTTGTCCACAATTAAAACATTGTCTGTTTTTCATCATGCTGTCAATGTCCATGGCGTTGGGATCCTTTACCGGTGTCGTCTGGGTAGATGTAGGTCATGGTGTCCAGGTGTTAGACTTTGGTGCTGCAACTTGGCTTCCAGTTGTTTTATTTCCTGGGGTTTTTCTGTTGAGATTTCTTAATTCTCTGTCAAGTTCCATTGCACTCTGCATCCAATCCTTCAAGGTCATTTCCACAACCTTCTTTCTTCCAGTTACTATGGCTCATACAAGGTCCTTTCTGAGGCTATTCTTATATTTGTAAATAAGGGTCTAGTCATTATATCCTGTGGTTTGAGCTAGTTCATAAAACTTCTGAGTGAAGTTGTCTGTGTTCCACGTTCCTTGGTAGATTTTTTCGATGGTGTCCTGTGCATCCTGTTGTTCTGAGTAGGAAGAGAAGTGGACTAAAAAGTTTTCTTTAAACTCTTTCCAGTTCTCCATTCCTTCTTTTGCTGGGTCATTTATATTTCCTCTATCATCAAGGATCCAATCTCGCATGATAATCGTGTAGTAGTTGTTCACCCAGTTGCTAGCTCAGTTCTGTTTGCCTCTGGAGATTAAGTGTAGTGCAAAGTTAATCCTCTTGGTTCCTGCTGATTCTTCTATTTTCATTTGCAGAAAATAGACTTCTACTGATTTAATCCAGTTTGCTGCTTGGTTCTTTTCTCTGTGATAAGCTTTTGGCTTTTCGGGTCTAAGGCGGGGTTCCAGTTGTCAGTTCCTTTGTTCCATTGCCTGTGCAACCTTCTTGGTTGCTACCATGGTTCATTCCCAAAATGGAACCATAGATCTAAGCAATGCTAAGATTTCGAAGACTACATTCTAAAATGCATCTACTAAGGTAGGGGGTCCTTCTACCTCATTCTGTACTGTAGCCTGTTGGGGCTCTGGGTGATCAGGCATATTCGTTGAGTCTCTCTACAAAATATGTCCAGTAATCAGGTTGTGTGAGGAGTTCTCATCCGGCGTATATGTCTACCAGGAGGTCGTTGGGGTCATAGGAGGATTCAGAGGGTGATTCGGGATATTCGGGTGTGGGAAGGTGTGTGGTGGATTGGGGAGAGTAATTGGTGAGGTCAGAGTAGTGGTCTGGGGTGTTGTAACAGATGATTGGGATCTCAGGGGATAATTCCCTGGGTGTGATTAATTGGTAGGTGGGTTGGTGGTGTGTGGGTTTGGTGGTTGTGTATGGGAGGATATGGATGGTGCATGAACAGAGGGTGCATGCAGTTTGAGATCTAGTAATGGGCATACAAAATCTGTGCTAGATGATGAAGTGTAGCTTCACACTGTTGACCAACAGTGGACCTTTCAAATCAAATAGTAGGGAGACACAAAATATGGAGACTGCTTTCTTGAGATACAAAACTAGTGTCTTCTTCTCTTCCAAAAGACCACTAGTGGATTGCAAAATCTCCGAAGATCAAATGTGCTCCCTTGACGATCAACTACAACGAGATGGGCTCAACGTTTCTTGAAGTTATGTTGTCTGGTTCAATTTACACAATGTTCTCTGTTTCTGCAAACTAAGAGGATAACGAAAAGGGATGGGGTAGAATGGGGGAATGGTGAGTGATGATGAATGGGGTAAAGAAGAGATGTAACAGTGTTCAGGTTTGTTTGAGTATTGAGGTTGGTGTAGGGAAGTCTTTAGCTTTTGTCAGGCACCTCAACACAATCTATACCAGAGAGTGCTGAGGTCAATACACAAACTATAACTCAAGAGAGAGAGTAGAGAGGAGTGGTATGAGACCGATAGTATTGGTGATAAGAAACAACCAGCTAAAGACTACAGAATAATAGCTACAACTACTACTATTTATACTAAGGAACACATTCATAAAGAGTCATGGTAAAGGTGAGTCAAACATATGTACTATGTGTGTCTTTAATAACTATGACTGTGCACTGCAGCTGTGTACTGCAACATGTGTTACAAATGTGTTTATACTAATAATAGAATGAAATGAAAGGTATACTACTAGTGCATGTTATCCTCATGTATCAACATGAGGTGGTTTTCATTTGTTCTTGTTGTGTAAATTATAAGAAACTATTCAATAATTAGAAAAGAAACATAAAAGAATAATCAAAAATAAACAGTTCATGACAGTGTTGGAATATGAGTGTCAAGATTATGAGTGAGTGTGATCTGAACTATACCCATAGTTGTATTTACATTTTTGTGGCTGCTTATCATTTTGATATGTACTAGTATTTTGGTGGTCTATTAAATGTATTCATTTTCACATTGTATGTTTCCTAGTGCCTACATTCCTCTGACTGGTTTATTTACTGTTTGAACGATTCTTCAATAACTGGCATATTTAATGGGCTATCTACATCATTGACTTCTCTACCTAAGATACAAATTTTATTTATTGCAAATGTTAATAGTTCTCCAATAGTTTTATAACCTCAAGTTTTAAAAAAGAGCTACTTTATGTTGTTTTAAAAGACTCATACTGCCGTGCTTGCAATGACTCACAGCCCCAAGTCATTTTGTAGCTTTTAATCTCTCATAAATATTATTCAAACAACCACTTTTTGAATAGTTGCAGGGAGCACTTGTAAACAGGATGACACATCAGACGGAGAGTTTTTATCCGGAAGATGAGGAGATGTTCGCTGCATTTCAAACTGTTCAAAAAGATCGAGAACTAATATTTTGAACGACCAGATGTAAGGTACGTGTGACATTTCGTGTATCTCGTCGTGTCGGCACCGTCCTTAACCGACTACCTCCCGCCTCGTCAATAAATTCCATCGCATGACCTCGACGGCATGCGATGATGACTCTTCCTGATTCTTCCTGAGTCACTCTGACTCATTTACTTCTTTGTTTCTTTTATCTCCTTAGAATCTACTCGTTGTATATTCTTCTTTTGGCATACCTTTTCATCTTGACTCAACTGCGGTACCTTTCGCTTATTTACACTTGACTCACTTAGATAGTTCGTACTTGTATATAAGGATAGATACATAGATGTAATAGAGGAGCTTTCTCGAAACTGAGACCTTCGACACGTATTTCACGCGCTCTTAAGTTCTCAACGAGATTCTCTTCGTGTTTCGCTAACCTCCAGCAATACTCAACCCTCGGAAACTCGGCGAACTCACACCAGACCACTGATAAAATTTATATTTCAATGAGGAAACCATGTTGGATGGATTTTGACGAGCGGTATTTACTGTACATAAATATTTCTTCGAAAGTAGAGAATAGTAGCATCTTCCCAGTTCCTATGATGCTGCTAAACTAAACGACCCCCTGAAAAGCAGGATATTAAATAGAACGAAAAGGGCCTTGGCAGACCATCCCGAAACCATTACTGTAACAAATCATGACATCTTCGAGAGCACTTTGTATAGAACAATTATATGACAAAATATCATGCACATCAGCATGAAAGATAAAACGATACCGGGAACATTGATTTCTGTTGCTGCTGTAGTGGAAGTGTCGCTGGAGGCTGGCATGGAGTTTGAAGTAGAGGTTGATATGTACCATAGCTGTTGAAGAATGGAGATGGTAAAGGATATGCAACACCTGTTGAATTTAACGAGCCTGTAAGTCGTAATGCATACATAATGCACGATTTAGCGACATTGCTTACCAAGAGAACCAAACGGCAGGAATGGAGAGCATATCCCAGATGGAACTATATTTTACACACGGTAATACAGAAACCTGGGTAGATGTTAGATTAATATATATCACTCGTAAAAAATATACCTACCTCGGACCATTGGAGGATGGTGGTTTGATTCATAATCAGTTCCTTTTTGGCGAGGTAGATGAACGTGAAGAGCAAAGCAGCCAGTCCACATAAAGCAGAGAAGAATGAAGGCAAACTCAAGGACTGGGTATTGGGATGACTGGTTTGGAGTTGTGGTAGTGCGAGCGCCGCTCTGTAAGATAAATATTTTGCACACAAAGTCGGTCAACATTTTGAAACTCGTAACACAATATCAACGTACGCGATGAGAACTCCAGAGCCAAATTGAATCATCTGCCACTGTCCAATAATAATTTCAATTTGGACCTTGAATGCTTCAAC
>JASFCW010000399.1:0-11630 GCA_036936985.1 Crucibulum cyathiforme
GTCTTCAGGATGCCCTTCTTCCCAAGCTCCCACTTCAGTTCCCCAGAGAGAACAAGAATCATTCTCTATGCCTCAATGATCAAACCACTTTTCTTCTGATGCTCCGCATTGGGATCTGCAATCCACGTCTGCTCATACTCCCAGAAGAGAACGAGGAACTCGGAGACTGACTAACTTTCCCCAGTGCCGTGCCAAAGATAACAAAGTGGTATCAGTAAGTGATATTGATTCAATCTACATGCTGCTATATCTGATTAATTCAAAGCTTAGTGTACAAGAACAGCTCAAATCGTTGATGGGTAGTGACATCCATATGTACTCTGCTTCCAGAAAGGAGGCTGATGCCTACAACTTGCAATTCATGCTCGCTTATAAGCAAGGCGCTGATACAGACCTGTGCTGCTCTTTGGATAACTTTTGGTTGGATCTACATGGCCCACCCAAAGGCCCGTGGAACACCAGCACATTTCAGCTATTTTATACTGTTTATGTTGAGCGACATGCAATCGATTCCAACAATGCTAAAGCATACCAGGATGTGTCACACTCCTTCTATACAAGGGTGAAGACTCTCAAAAGCAGATTCGAAATTGCATCACAATCCCCACGTGAACAACAGATGGAACTAAAGTGGGAAAGGAGAAGGCTCTGCAAATACTATGTATGTTATATCACTTCTTCTAAAAACGTTAGTTGCCCATTTGTTAACAATCTTGAAGCTTTTTCAGAGATGCCTAGAGATTTGCGAAACTACGCCAAGCTTGCTGCAGCATGTTCCATTGTTGCAACAGTTAGGCACAGCTGGAATGTCTAGTGACGAATCTGATTATGACGAATTGCCCAGTAACTTGGATGCATGTGTGTTGCCTCCTAAATATTGAGTCATATTGCATTCCTGGAGATTGAGTGACCTCAATCTTTGGTTATCAACTATGGACAGTGTATATTTTATTCAGCATCAAATGGATATGAATGAGCTACGTGGGCAGCACTGTCATCTTTGTATCTGCAGCTATCCTCCTCTCATACAAGAGACACGGGCCTTTGTTCCAGGGTTGCCAAAGAATGCCTACAAAGAATCTTGGCTGAGGACGTTAAGCAACTTCAAGTACAGGTACACAGTGAAACTGCATCCCGATAATTATGGTTTTATACATAGTCCTGATATTTATCAGTGGGTTTTCATTCCGCTTGCTTGTGAATATAACTGTATTGACTGTTAACCACTAGATTCATTGACCCATCTATGAATAATTAGCCATGTTGAATTTCACTGTATAATCAGAGCCCTTATTTGTACAGATCCAATTGTGTTTTCCGTGAATTTATCAAGCGAGCACTTCCAAAAGCTCTTAATAAGTAATTGGATAATCCATGATTTGTTATTACCAATTTGTTTAAGATAATGATTCCTGTCACACATATAATTAACTTCCACTATGTACCTTATAGCCTCTCAGCCTAGAGCAAATCATTATGTACATATGTAGCACTGTATTAGTGACTTTGAATCACCATTAAGAGTCTATCCCCCTGTATTAAGTAGAGGATCAGAACTAGTTTACATTAATTTAGTTGCCAGAAAACGTTGCACAGAAGGTATGACCACTAGTGTAACGAATACTGTTGTTGCTTGTTGACTGATAATGTAGTTCTTTCAGGAAGCTCATGACAATATCACACCCAAAGATAAGTGTCACTGATAATACTGAAGAATTGTGACATTTAGAGAACTGGAGACTATGTATGCGTATTTATTGAGTCCTCTATATCACTACTAATATAGATCTTTCACTTCCTACTTTTTAGCACACACCCAACTTGGTGACATGTCATTTGTGCTAACACCACGCTGCTTCAACATATACCTATCTCCATACCCTGGATGACTTATAATGGACTTCCAAAAATACTCGCCAGTAATATCAGACCACGTCTCTGGCTGAATGCTTTTAAGAAGCCATACCTTTGTTTCAGATGGGCCACCTGGTGCTTCACACGTATGCAAGTATATGTCCCCTATTGTGATGCTGTCCTTCTCTCTGATATGAGCGACAGGTGAGTCAAGGCCAAAAGAGGCCTCACTCTTGTACCAACTGAATTGTTGCTGGTCTTTGTGATGTCCAAATATTTTCATTTTCTTCATGACTTTCAAATTCACTCAGTTGCTGGAAGCCTTGGAGGTGTTGGCAGGAGTGGGGAGAGCTGGGGTCAGTGGACGTCAAATTTCCTCTGCATACCCCAACTGATAGGTGTCCCTAGGGCTAAGGTTAATTCTACAAACTCAATTGTATAAACGGGGAGAAATTGCAAACCTAGCAGGTCCAGACGGAGCCCAGATGTAGAATGGATTGCGAGGAGATAAGATAGGCCAATTGTGGGGAGACGCCAAAGGAGGGGGGGAGGCACCAAATGAGGGGGGGAGGCACCAAAGGAAGGGGGGGAGGCACCAAAGGAGGGGGGGGAGGCACCAAAGGAAGGGGGGGAGGCACCATAGGCTGATAGTAGGGAGCCGCCATAGCTGGAATAGAGGGAGCCACTGTAGGAATGTGGGGAGACTCAACAGGATTGTGAGTGCGATTACCAACTTCAATTCCATGCATACCTCTGTAATATTTGCATCTAATAAACATCTTTCAGTGACCAAGCATTGATGAACAGTTTACTCGACCTACAGGAATGCCCCTTCTTCAACAGATGCACTAGGTGAGGCACCAGTTGCAGTCAGACTAGTGTCACCATTTCCAATCACAAACAGCCTCTGTCGAAGCAAAGGATCCTCGGTTGCACCAACTGGCCTATTCCTCCACAGGTCAATGAACGGTAAACATAAATACTGAAGACATTTACCCCATGTCTCCACCTAGGACCACGGCCTGTCCACCTTCATCGACTCTCAATACAGTTGCTCCAGACCTACAAGGATGTTAAATGACAGAAGAGTGAAATATGTAATGAACATATGTAGCAGATTTCAGCTCCTTGTTTACCTGCCATGCATTAGCATTTGCAGGCATCCTTACATAGTGGCCTGGAACGATTGGGGTAGTCATACCCAGCTCACGGAAGGTAGAGTTTGAAGCCAGAGCGCATGCTGTGGTTGGTGGAGTTCCCCTTTCACTGTCTGTTGTGGCTGATTCGACTAGATCTAGAATGGCAGGGGCATTCAGCCCAGTCAGACCAGATGCTGGAGTGCTTATATGCCTCTGGCTGATTGCTACTCCTCACCTTCCTGGAGATCAACCTTTCCGAACTGCCGAGTTATTTTGTCAACCGACATTTTCAAAGGCTGCATGTTAATCAGCAACTGACAGTAAGTAGAGCTTGAAGCTTACATCAAAGATGCAGTTGTTGCCTCTATTGAAGTTCTTGTTCGCAGGTAGTGGTATCATTGACCCCTTAGCAATCATACTCCTGAACGTAGACTGGTATATGTGACGAGGTGTTGCAATTGGAAGTTGGGATATTTGAAAGACAATCCAAATGAAGGCTCTGTTGCAATTTATAAAGGTTTCACATCAACAAAGGGCTTTTAATGTCATCATTATTATTCGCAAAGTGCATGTTACCTGCCTCAGCGATCTACCTAACAGGACTATTTGATCATTCGGTATTTTCAAAGCGTAAGTAATTCTACATCTATTGCAGTATATTGTAATTAGTTGGAATATTGATGATGAGCGCATGTGCTGTGGTAGATGTACCTGCTGAAGAAAATAACTGCGAAGAAAAGCACGAACTTTACAAATTCACAAGACTAAGAGAAATGGTCAGTCAGCTTATGTGGTAAGCCAAAATCATATCTAACAATATCTGTGAAAGCATTGTCCTGAGTCATGCCCAATAACTTTTTTCTAGGCGATGAAGCAGTGGTTTCTCTTTGAACTGTGATACAAGCACTTGGGTATCTACGCCCCTGCCTCTGCTCGAGAGCACAGTAGGCTTTCCTTGAACATGCCCAAAAGCCTTTACAACAGTAAGCCAAAGTTTCACTATGATAGTGAGAAGCTTACCACCAACTGGACAGGTTCTTTCATTGCAATTGCTTTGTCGCCTTTGGGATATCTGGCTGATGTCTTGATAAAGCTTTCATCATTATCCGAGATGTCCAGAATGTTGAGACTGTTGTCATTGCTTCCTGTCACCACAGTATAATTGTCGATGAATGTGACCACTGTCACTAAGTCATTTCCCCCTCTGCTGCCAAATATCGCCAACTTGATGAACTTCTGTGAGGACAAATCATAGATATCAAGTCCACTGTGGAAATTGGTGACAGCTAAATAATATCTCTTAGGTGAAAATGTTGCTGATACCCTTGAACGTACGTCAGAGGGGAGTTTCTACCATTGCATTAACAACTCCAACTTACAGAAGACAGTTTGGCTGGAGTTTCATTCTCCCTTTCACTTTGTAGGGGTATACAGTACTGTACACCCTGGTTCATTCAATGTTAGTCATGTTCAATGTTGTTTCTCGATTGCTTACCTTAATCCCAACCACCCAGTCCAATCACCACTACAGTGTCCTCATTCAAAAAGTTGAGGAAGGTAAGCGCCACTGGTGCTTGCTGACTCCTAGATCTAGATGGCATTTCCAAACCAATGGAGTCTGGTTCTAGATCCAGAAACGGTCCTGTCATGTAGTTGAGATATTGTTAGCAATGGAGTTACACCAAGGACAATGTCTTGTACCAGCAAATGGGTCTTCAACAAAGAGGACCCGTGTTTGTGTACCCACAGCCAATGTAGTCATGCTTGGGTTACAGGCCATGATGAGGACACTCTGAGAGTCGCTAACACAGATACTGCAGGGGTTGTTATCCTTACCAGGCTGAAATATGTGAGTATTTCCATCCCTGTATTTAAACAATGTACTTACGATACGTCTGGTTGTCTTAAATGTGCATCTATGAATGTACGAGTCTTGTGTCCCCAAAATGAAGACGTTGGTTCCTGCTGGACCCCAGACAATGCTTCTTATGCCTTTGTTGCGCAAGCTACCTATGGTGTAAACACAGTGGATGTTCCAAGTCTCTGTCCTATAGACAGCAACAAAACCTTCATCCCAGGTGACCACAGCATAAATACCATCACGCAATATGGAAATTGTGCCGATAGACAATCTTCTGGTCTTAAGGAAACCCTGAGTGATGAGCTCTTGAGTTGGTTCAAATATCCAAGATTGATTTGTGCCAGCTATGGCAGAGTTGTCTAGGGTTTCTTTGGACTTGCCAAAAGGCCAAGTTGCTTCCAGTCAAACAGTATTGGCTTGCATTGAGACATTCAGCAAAGGGGATGCAAATGAAAGATGAGGATGAGAGCAGAGGTTACAAGCTTAAGTCATGATTAGATGTCTCCTTTGTTTTCCATTTTGCACCAAATTCTGGACCAATAAAAAGTTCACATCAGGTGCGTATGTTCCACATGTGTCCTGAGGCCTCCTTCAGTGACATCCCATGATGATCATTTGGCAGGATATCTACCCATGTGGGGGCATGAAAGGGAAAATCTTGACATTGTATATATAAAGGATCCATTCACCATGTATGCACACCAGAGCACCCTCACCTTTCTTTTGACATTCGAATTTGCACTTACCTTTTTACCTATTATAAATGGTTGTAAGTTCCATTAGCTATGGACGTCTATTCATGGTCTGACTATTCTTTCTAGCTTACTAGACTGTCCGCAAGGCCACATGGTGTCAGCATAGGGAGCAATAGCACTGTCATTCATGGAGCAGAGCCAGAATTCACTTACCATGTCAATGTAAGTTGTCCAATTATGTAGTCTGTTACCGTTTTGAATTGCTCATTCAATCTTAAGATGATCCTTCCTGGGAATTGCACTCATGCGCGTGCTTGACAGTCAACGATCTGCATATGTGATCCAAATTATGCCCATGTTGAGGTAATGCTCCATGTCCTTCATCTATCCTCACCAACCCCTAATTGCTCCCATCTACAGGGCATTCGATTCACTGGAGTGGTATTCAATGGCATTGTATGGCAATACCATAAGTTCTCGGAAAGCATTCCTAACCAATGGGGATACCCCTCTCTCCGGATGGAATTCAACATACCTGACAACATTTCAGTCATTGAGGTTATCGTAGCTTCTGTGGACACGGGGCATCTGTTTCATGTTGTCACCACATACGTCATTCATGGCCAACCTAGCATTCCTCTAGCTATCATTAAACCTTCTATGCCATGGCCTGGTGTTGTAGTAGTATTCCAGTTGAGGAAGATGCAAGGTACTTCTTTGCGTCCCATCATCCCCTTGTTGACCAAGCCCAATGCACCAATGCATGTCATTGACACAGTGGTTAGATCGTACATACATTTTATATCTCATTCGTACTTCATATAGCTTATGCATTTAATTTAGATTTCTTACTAGCATTACTGCTGCCATCAATACTCCTGGTGCACTCATGCCAAAACACTTAATTGCCAAGCTGCCTTGCTAGATTCTGAAAGTCTATTTCGCTCCCTTTATAAGACTGTTTGTTCTATTTTCTTAGTCATTATAAACTTTAAAACATTTATGAGCTCTCCAGATACAATATATACATATGATGATGACCTCTTCCAGATCTAAACTATGTACACTGGCGATATATATAGGTATTAATAGATCACATAGATCTACATCTTATCTATAGCTTTCAAGTTTGATAACAGATGATCTTGATGACATCTCTAGTACAGCTGAATTCCTTCCTGCCCTAAACAAAACAGATGCGATTATAATGATCACCCAAGCTTTCCCATGTCTCTCTTTCATTTCACTGATGATTCATGGTAGCGTTAGTGTTTAGCTAGATTGTAGCAATTGTAGTCATGATCAAGTATACATACTGTAAAATATAATGTTGTAGAAATGTCTGTAGCTATAGCTAGCTAGTGCACCACATGACCATGGCCACAATACCAACATGAATTGCCCTTGTATACATGCAAGCTCATGTGAAACATGTACAATGACCGTGGTGCATGCATATCACTGTCAATTACATTTTCCAGGACTACTGACTTACTCACTTCTAGATCCCGATCCTCCAGCAGTACTAGCAGTACTGGTGCCATATCCACTATACATATATATGGGGTGTGCACAGAGTCCAGACCACTCCCATGTGTGCAGGATGTCACGTGTATCTTTCTTTGTTCTATCATTTTATTATAATATAATATAAACATAGAGGCTAGGTATGTTCATCTTTCATATATATATATCTAATCCTTGCTCAAGTGTCATATTATCGAGGTTCAGAACAAAGCATACGAGATTCACAGTATATGCCGCACATGATGCCATCTTCATCAAGCACTCCAAAGCACACAAAGACTGTGGTTTGCAAATGTAGGACACATTGTACAACATTCAATCCTACAATGGGAACATACAGCACCAGCCATCAGGTCTCTTGCTCTACTCAGGATAACCATGCTAAGGATGACAGAAGGCTCACCATCTTGCAGCAACCAACTTCCCATCTAGTGCATACTATCCAACCAGCAGCTCCAAATTCAGCCTTGATGCAGCAGTCTAGATCTTCTCAAGAATCATTATATACTTGGGTTGAAACCATAAGTGCAGAGATCGATATCCGGGCTTCGTTGCCCACCAGCCATCTTGCAATCCCTCTTCGATTTTGTAATGTGCCTTCTGAGCGTTATGTGACTCCTGAAGAGGATGGAATCCTGCAACCTAATCACGGCAATCATCGTTTGGTGACCAATGTTTCTGCCAACGTTGCTCTGCTCAACAATGAACATCACTTCTTTGAACTCTTGACATTCCTCCTCTCCACAGTGTCATCAGCCAGGTTGGATAGCATTATCTCTCACATTTTCCATGAGCTATACCGTATTCAATGGGAGAAAGAGCTGCACTGGACTTTGCAGATATCATCAAATCAAAATGTTGTAAATACAGGTTGGTGTGGTTTGTTGTTGAGTTGTAAAGAAATCTACGACTAATGCTTTGTTTATTGTAGAGCCTTATTTCAACAGTTGCTCTCTTATTGCCCCCCCACTTGCAGCAGCATTTGTCGTTTTGCTTGTACTTCAGTCTGTTTACTTTAATCCCCGCCATGCCCTCTGCGTATATCTAGCAGGGAGCCATAGCTTAATGTGATCAGTGGGTGTACCAACTAGAATCATTGACCAATTACCCAAAGACCTCGCACTGTTTCCCATTATTTCAACTTGGAGCCAGTGGTTGATCAGTACATAACGTGTCCTAAATGTCACTCATTGTATCCCTATCACCCTCACCACCATACATCAGGAAACAGCCAGCTGCCCTATTGTACTTATATCAAAACACCTATGAGCTCTCCGTGTAATACTTCCCTATGGAAGGACCACATTATGAATGGGACAAACACTGTTTCAGTGCCTATCCAAAAGTATTCACATCAGAGTTTGAAATTCTGGATCGGATGTTTGCTCTCACAAGGGTATCGAGATATACATCAATAGACAACCACAATCTTTGTCACCTGTTGGGAGTAGTTCAGTTGAAGATATTTGGTTTTCCCAGATTTTACCTCAGTTATAGATTCATCTGGTGCCCCTTTCCTACCTGGACCAACGAATGAAGGAAGACTCATATTCAGTTCATCTGTTGATAGCTTTAATCCATTTGGCTCAAAAGTTGCTAAGCAGTCAGCCTCATCTACTGGTATCTGGCTTGCTTTGCTCAACCTACCACCCCATCTATGGTATCAGGAGCAAAACATGTACTTGGCCAGTATAGTACCAGGCCCAGACAAGCCATCAAATGAGAAAATCAACCCTTACGTGCAGTTACTTATCAAAGAACTCCTTGAACTTTGGGATCCTGGTGTCATGTTTTCACGCACATACAAGAATCCCATGGGAATGCTGTTTTGTGCTATGCTTATTCCACTTATATGTGATATGTTAGTCCTTCGACAAATTGTTGGAGTACCCAGTTCACCCACCACCCACTACTTTTGCACATTTTGTGATCTCGACAGTGATGACATTGAGATTCTGGATTGAACCATATGGCCTCAGAAAGATCCTGTGCATGTTCAACAGTGTGCATATCATTGGAGAGATGCCACATCAGTTCAAGAACAAAATGCTTTATACCAGGCATATGGTCAGCGATGGTCACCTCTCTTTCTACTTCCCTATCGGAATCCTGTTCTCTATGCAACAGTCAATTATATGCATGCACTCAACCTCAATCTTCTTCAGAATCATATCTGTTGTCTATTTCAGGTTGATCCTGAGGTTCAAAGTGGTGATGGGTTAACGACCACCTCTAGAATAGAATCGGGTGACCTCTGAGCACAACATGGTAGCACTTAGGAAGGCTAAGAGCATCAATCATCTCAATCCCTCCACACTGTTGGAGGACCTTCTTCAGTTCAATTGAAAGGTCTTATATACTATTTGCGATGATTTTGGGATCCATTTACCCACCAGTAGGCTGATTTTGGGCACAAGATGGGTACTGGCAAACAATATATATAACTGGGTAAGCACACATATGTCATGAACCGTTTATTTTTGATTATTCTTTTAGTTTTCTTTTCTAATTAATCGAACAGTTTCTATAATTTCGACGACAAGAACAAACAACAGCTCATGTCCATGACATGAGGATAAAGCACAGTAACAGTAGTAATTTCATTTCGATCTTATATTAGAAACATGCTTGTAACATGAACCGCAGTACGCAGCCACAGTGCATAGTAGTTACATTACTTACACATGTTTCCCTCATTATTGAACATGACTTAGTCACACCCTATATGCATGGTCTTTAGTATATATAGTAGTAGTAGTACATTCTTATTCTGTAGTCTTTAGCTGGTCGTTTCTTACCGCCAATACTACTGGTCTCATACCTCCACTCCTCCTCTTCTAAGTTGATAGTTTGCGTATCGACCTCGGCACTCTCTGGTATAGAGTTGTGTTGACGTGCCTGACAACATACCTTTACTGTATCTATTATTATTCATGACGATCTCCATAGCAACAAAGCCCATCTTATACAGATTATATAGCAAGTACCCAAACTGTTGAGGGCAACAGCAACAGCCAATCTCATGGGCATTCTACTATGGAAGGTGATGTAGAAGAGAGTGGTACTCAGTCTCAGCAAGAATTTGACAAAGTCGATCCAAACACTGAAGATTTTTTGATGACAGGAGCAGTGGACGATGCACAGGAACCTAGAGACAACATGCTGGGAGATATCCCAACTAACCTACTGGATTGACATGCTTTAAAGATTATACAGATGCTTCTGGAGTCTGACAAAAGTGAGCAGAGCTTTAGGCAGATTCAAAGCAAAGGGACTGCTCAGATATTCATATCTATCTGCTCTATTCTCAGCCATGACTGCACTGCGTTATATACTGTATCTGCTAGGAAGCAAAAAGGCGAAGCATGGAAAGCTCTTATGGATGTGGTATGTTTGTTCTTATGTTCTTCATCTACACAATCTTACCATCCTATTCAAGTTATCTAATAACACAGAGTACCAAACTATCTTAAAAGGATACCTTCCCACTAAAAATCACCACATTGTGCTGGGGAAAGAAGTAATGGAGGCTGTATGGGGTGACATGCACAAAACATTGCTGCCATCTTGGATCACACTGGCTCCCAGTAACTGGGGCACAGCCAAGAGAGGGAAACTGAGTGCAGATAACTGGAGAGTTGTTTGTACCATCCATTTACCAATTACGTTGGTGAGATTATGGAAAAATGATACTGGGTGTAAGAGAAGACTTCTTTCACATCTTATGAATTTGATAGCTGCAGTTCGAATTGCCCATATGTGCATCTCATCTTCTGAACAGGTCGAAGCTTACAATCTTCATATGCTGCGTTATCTGAAGGGGCTGAGGGAATTGTATCCCAGCCAGAACTTGAAGCCATCTCACCACGTAGCCCTTCATATTGGGGACATGTTGGGTCTATTTGGTCCAGATCATGCCTACAGCTCACAGTTCTATGAGCACTATATAAAGTTTTTTCATCATGTTAACACCAATCAGAAACTAGGTATTTCTTCATGATGCATTGTAGTAATCACTCCACTGATTTGTCTCACATACAGGCAAATTAGAGACTACTATGATGGTATCAGCTGCTTGGGCAGCAAATCTATGCTCATTAGTTATGGATGATCATCATCTTCGAACACAAGCTATGGAGATGCTTGAAAGCATGGAGGATATAGAGAAAGAGGATGTCAGAGGCTTCCACTTGGCAACCATGCTTGATCCTGCTTTGGAGGATAATCATATCAATGAAAGGGGAACATTAATGGCATTGGAATTTGAAGAGCTTCAATTAATATCAAATTATCTTTACAGCGCAAAACTTACCCCATATGACTCAGATCCATTCAAGCTATCCGGAATAGTTCTTTTATTCGATAAGATCTCTTTATCAGGAGTTTGCTACTCAACTGCATACTGCAAGACTCATGATAGCCACATTATCTTCTGCTATTCGGCCACCCAATCCTCTGCTGCAAGGATTGAACGTATATTCAAGCTCTGTGACAAATATCCCCAACACAATGGTCTCAATCAAATCTTTCTTGTCATCCAAGAGTATCCAAGTC
>JASFCW010000400.1:0-11614 GCA_036936985.1 Crucibulum cyathiforme
TGGTGGTGAGACGAGCAGGAGGAGGAGGAGATCTGTGATCACATGGAACACGTGATCACGGTCACTCATGATGGGCATGTGTAGATCTTGCAGCCAGTGATTTATAAGTGATTTATCAGCTAGTGAACCAAAGTACTGTCAGCTATTTTTAGATGAGCTCTAATATATCAGAAAGACGCCATCTGTGCTACAGTCATTTATATATTAATCTTGAATGCTAATTACAGTGCTTTTATATATCAAAACAACCATATAGCCTGTCCAAATGTGATAACTGATAGGTAGGGATATACTGTAGCCATGGGGTAACAAAACACATCTGTACAGAAACACATCCATACAAACATTGGTTGATGTGAGAATAGTTACATTTTGTGACACTACTACAACTTCTAGGTGCCTCATAGTACTGATGATATTCACAGAATAAAGCCATGAATTTTTCTTCTGGGAAAATGTGAGAAAATTTCAGATTTAACTCAAATTATCCTTACATTTCCTGCCACATTTTCTGCAAAGCAAATGTTGAGATAATGGCTGATTTTTCTTACAGTTCAATCCCTTATATATTTAGCTGGCAGATTGATCTATAGCTGAACTTGTATTATATCAATAGCTGTTCAGTTACAGAGCACATTGTAGGTACTGTCAGCTAGTTAATTGAAATATTTAATGTCTTATAAGACCCTGGATAGCTTGTAAGCATGACTAAAAGAAGCAGCACTGACATGTACACACCTTGACCTCAATGTCCACTGACCACTCACCATGCTGTTCACACAATGGCATCAAGCTCAAATACACATTGCAGTGGTCCCTTCCTCCCAGGACAGGACTTAAATTGACAAGACCAGTAGTGACTTCCCAGGTGAAGGGAGCAGCTGTCATTGCCCAGCTGAGCCACCATAAAAACCAGTTAGAGTAGATGGAAGAGGCAGTAAAAAGCTTGACAGACACCATAGCCACAGTACAGACCAACTTCTGACAGATAAATAGAACTCTGAATGAATTTCTAATGCCTTGATGTCTGCTGAAGAGTGCATTGCAACTTTAGAAGGTGTCATGGAGGATTTAAGAGAATGACTTGAACATACCCCATCACAAGCATCAGAGGCATCAGACAATAGTGAGGAAGAGGATAAGAGAATGAAGGATGAGTATCAAAAGTGGCTAGAGGAAAGTGAGACCACATACAGAGATGTTAAAATTAACCAAAGTAGTAGAGATGAATAACTCATGGAATAATGATGACAGGACCTAACACACTATGCATTTCAGCATAATATCAGCATTGGAAAGCTCACCATTGAATCAATCCCATGGTATCTGGATACTCCAGATAAATCAATGTGGCCATTCATAAGGGGTACTGAAGAGTGCATACTCCAGTTTAGGTGGGATAAAGACTGGGATGATTTCAATAACTTCTACTCAATGGTGTACATGCAGCACCATGATGAGAATGTCATTCCAGCAGCAAAGCTTGTGCTTGCCAATATATCCAAGGAAGACTTCCAGTGTCAAGTAGTGGCTATGTTTCATGGATTTCAGAAGAAGTTGCAAGAAGCAGGATTGCTAAGTAGTCAGAATAAATGGATAGAAGTCCAGTAGAATGAGTTGGAGGGAGGCAGCATAGGAAAGTTCAAGACAGATGCTCAAGAACAAAGAAACACTAAAGCAATGCTTCATAGTCAAGCAAATGGCATATGTAGCCCCTCTATTGAATAAGTTATAACATCAATCACTGATATTAAATTTCTTGATAGAAGCTTGAAGTGTGTAAGTGGAAACAAGCAATGCTAGAGGAGACACATGAATACCACTCAGATATATATGATTTGGTCTTTATCATAAATGTGATGTCAGATGATGAGGATGAATTGGATAAGGACAGAAGGAGGACAGGCCACTTCATATCCCATTTGCCAGCATATTGAAGCAAAGAGGTGAGTTGATTTTCATATTTCTAATGAGATGTTGAATTAAATTCTCCCAGCTGACTAATCTTTTCACTTGCATTGATGCTTGCTCTAACCCTAAGTCAGCCAAAAGGACAACTGTTTGCATTAAAGGACCAACTAGAGAATAACTTCCAAAGACATCAACCAAATTGCAATACAAGCTTTGTCAATGGATGTTTGATCTGGCATGTTGGAAAAATCCAAATTACCATATAGGGCCTTGTAACATGTTGTCAGGTCCTGTAGGGTCATACAGTAAACAGTACCCTTATGGCCCTTTGAAACCACCTGACAAGTTGTTCCAATTATTATGATGTCTTATAGCCCCTTGTAAGTACTGACAATAATTGTAAGCTATTATAACAGGTATAGGGCCTTGCAAGGGGTGCTCTGCAGTGATCACATATCGGGAATTGTGAATGACAATTTGTGAAAAGGAAGGGTCAATGCTATGCTAGTGTCATTGACTAGCACTGGCAATTCATCACATCACTTTATTTATTAACTTTCAAAGACATTATTGACCTTATACCTACCAATCTGACTTATTTTCTTACTTCACTGTGTATAACGCTTTGACTTAACAGGAATCAGACTCATGACCTAACCATGGTATTATTACATACTAGTAATAGACATTTTACCAACTCATCTATGCGAGCTATTGTAAAGGGTAGATAGCTACACTACTTATATGCATATTTTCCATTATAAGGTCTTATGCAACCTTACCCACCACTGCTACTGCCTCCTTTTAAATTGAGGTTGCACAACATGGATAGGGAAGAAATACTTTAATTCAATGTCACATAATGATGTGCTAAAGTTAACTACTACATTGGCCTTCCTCCCACTGCCATGCCTGCATTGGATTCTTCTGAGGAATCTGCATCAAGCATCTCCATTGCTCACTTGACATTGTCATGCTGCCTGGTGGAATCTGCCACAAGACTGTGCTTGGTGTTGGAGAAAATAACATGGTCCCACTCCTTGAAGAGTCCAATAGCAAACTTCTTCTTCTTCTGCAATCCTTTTGTAAGGATCTCAAGATAATCTTCGAAGTCACCAAGGTAGTCAATGTGAGTCTTTGATCCTCAGGCCTGTAGACAAATATCAGCAGATAGTAGCCACCAGGCCTGAATTAAGAGAGTTAGAATCCATATAGCAAGTGATGGCAACAGTCTCATACCAAGATGGCACTGGATGCAATGGCTCCAGGCATAGTGTGGTGAATACAATGCTTGTGCTCCATGATTTCAGCCAAGGGAGTGAAGCCCCCTCTTCCCTGCTTCATTGCAAGTGCTGCAGTATGCTCTTGAATGATAGCAACAAAGATCTGCAATGTGAATAGAGGATGTCAGCTATGATCAGATGAACTTGAACTTATGATACTCACAAACATCAAAACAGGGTTGAGGAAGACAGTCTCTATATCATACTGTCTGTTGTAATCCCTGTGCAAGATTCCAATGTCAATGCTTGAGTACGAGCCTTGTCCCTTATCATTGACCTTCCACCCAATGTGCTCACACATGTTCTTGCACTTGAATGAATGGGAATAGTGATCATATTCATTGAATAACAGGCTGAATCCTTAATTCTACAGTTTCTTGATACCTCTCATCAGAACTAACATGCCTTGTCAGACATTATAGTAACCTTTCAACACCTTATAAGCAGTGAGGCTTATAAGGCCTTTCAGGTGCATAAGGCCCCCAAAGACCTGATAAGCCAAATTGGATTTTCTGACACATGGCTTGATAAAAATCCACAGTATGACACAGAGAAGTGGATAATTGAGAATGGGAAGACATGGGGTGCCCAAAGGGATTGAGAGGAGCTTACTCTTGAATGGAAGTGTCTCAAGAAAGAAGAAAAAACCATTGCCACAAGTTAAAAGAGGGCCCAGGAAGAAGATGGAAATCTGGTCCAGCAGGCTAAGAAACAAAAGATGAGGAACACAAGAGTGAAGAAGGGCAAGCAGAGGGCAGAGTAATCACTCCAATATAATTCAGGTGATGCCTTACAGTTTCCCCAATCAAGCAACAAGGATTCTTGAACAGTTATTTATCTTTGGCACCTTCATCTTCTTGGACATCAAATATTTCATCCAGTTCACTACTCATCTGTAACCTCATCAGTAACTTACATGTAACTCTCGTCACAATACATACTTTATTCATAGAAAGTGAGATCTATAGGTTCCATTTAATCAAGTTTGAGAATATCAATATTAAAGCAAGTGAGGTGCTAATTTTCATTGCTGGAATAACTTCTGCAAAGTGAAGCAGTCCAAGAATGATACATGAATACCTAGAACAGAACCACTGGTTCAACTTTAGTGATTAAAAATAAACAGATAAATTGCAGAATAAATAAAATCTCACTATAGTGCTCATGGGAATTGAGGTAGCTTGCCAACACATGCCATCCATCTCACAAATGCACAGGTGTGGGATTTCTGCCCTAGTTGAACTGAAATGAGAGCAAGAATTTGAATGGGAATGCAACTGTTGGAGCCATCCACAATAAATGCTAGAGAGCCCATGTTGGTCTGGGTGTTGGCAGCCAATTCATAATGAACACCATCTTTGCAAATATAGGTGAGAAGACAGCATGAAGTGTTGCAATAAAATGGTGTTCCATCAGCTAAGGATGTATCATTGATGATGTTAAGATCAGGCCATAAATCTTGGAGGTATGAGAGCAGAAGTGAATATGCATCAAGATTTGCAGGTAGATGCAAGTTAGAAATATTGAAGGGCTTTGATGTTTGACAAGGGTGTTTAATGCCTTCATGTTCAGCAGTTTCCATTTGTATGGAAAGAAGATATTCATACAAGAGATGCACCATTGTCCATTGTCAAAGCAAGGTTAATTTCATTCATCCTCCATCATGCCCATTATGATTCACCTTCTCAAGCATGTCATTGAATTGTTCAAAGCCAAACAGCCAGTATCCTGGAATAGGACCAAAGAGTTCAATGAATTTGTCATAGTGTGTAGCATTGTGGTGTGTACCTGTCTTGATTCTAGTGCTCTTTGTTCATTTATTAACACTTGCTTCAGTCATAGCCATTCTCTATCTTCACACTTGCCATATTCAGTGGGACTGCCTATATACATTTTGATAGACATTGTCCTGGGGATTAGGCAAATGATTGGAGGTGTCTCTAACCCACCAGAAAGACTAGGAGCATTGTGCCATTTGCATTGGCTAGCATTTGACCAGGTATGTGAGTTGTTTTTTTTGTTTTTTCTTCTTGTTTTTGGGGAAGAGTGCGGGGGAATGTTGTAGAAATATGCACTAGGTACTGAGCTGTTAGGCTATAGGTTACAAATCCATGAGGTGTACTCTACAGTATTTACAGTTTATATACTCTAGTTAATGTATCTAGAATATACTACAATTATCTACTGTGTCTTGGGCTGAGTAAGTGCTGTGTCAGGCTTACTAATTCCAACAGGGAATGTAAATTTCTCTTCATTGTTGATTCTAGTAACATGGGTTTGGACATGAGGGGCTTGTTTTTTTGGAGAAATGTGGTCATTGAATGATCTTCCATTACCTTTGTCATCAGCTGAAATTCAGTGCAGCTGTCCTGATTTCCACTTAGCTACTTTATTTTGTCTCATCAACAACATTTCAGTGTGTGGTGAATCATATACAGTTTTTGAAAATTGAATTTCTACAATGATACACACTTAGATGTTGGAATATTAGATTTAAGATTTGCAAGTGAGTGCGATCTGGACCACACCCACAGTCATATTTGCATTTTTGTAGCTGAGTTTCATTGATATATATATCTTAATTATGTAGATATTTTGTATATAAGTAGCGTACATTCGAGATTGTACACTATCCGTTGGCCTCACGAGCTCACCGAGGTCAAACATTACGTCACTTATTTTAACATTAGCATACACTATAATAGGGCTATGATAAATACTCCTTTGAAATCTCTTGTTACTTCCTATTTCCCTTGAATGCAAGCGGGTAAACTCAACTCTCATGCCTTGTCCGTGAAGTCCTCCCCCGAAGCTTAACTGCGCCATAGTATCACGCAAATCCTTCTAACCTAAATCAACAAATAACTGCTGGCCTGAGGATACCTGGTGCAACAAAATGTGCACTGGCAGAAACCCAGGATTAGACTCAGGAAACCTGCAAGTAGCACCAGACGGTGAAGGAGGAGTGGTCTCATACAATTACAGAAAGTGCGAGAGCAACGTAGAAAAATAACGGAACGATATAAATACACGCATACGTTTAGGGAGCTAAATAGATATATCCCTGTCATAGATGAACTGTACGCTACTAAAATCGAGGGAGGAACTGGTGATATCGAGCCAGATCTCCGAGGGCGCTTGACAGGTTATTCATTTGTGGGATGTTGAAGGCCGAATCTAGATTTCATATCATGTTAATCTCCCATCAAGATCGACTACCAATGGAAAGAAGATTCCAGCGATAGGAGCTACTGCACAGCTATGAGAGCCCCCCGGTCATCAAAAAAAAAAAACCCCTCCGCGCCAAGAGTTGGGCCCGTAAATAAACCGGATCCTACCCTGCAAGCCAACAATCTGTGGGAAATCAGCATGCGAATATTGAAGAGAGATAGAAAGAATGTTTACATTCAGTTCGACTTCATATGATTCAGAGTATTTCTCAAATTCGTGTCCATTTTGAGGAGTAGAGTCCAATATCATATCAGAAGATATGTCTGAGGAAGAGTTTGCTGTTACTGGCGTCACTGGCCCGCACATGACAATCGACTGGCGTGACTGAAATATTATCTTAAGGCACCATGTTTTATGAAGTATATGACTTACGACCACATTAGAAACTTCGTTCTGTATATGATTTGCAACTGTTACGAGTCTTTGAATGTTCTGCTCCATCTCGTCTATACGTCCAACCTGGAAATATGACTAAATACTAGCTGGCACGTTTTATGGAATGGGCAGCAACGTACAACAGCAGTCGACAAAACTGAAACCTCATTTACATTTTGTCCCAGTGAATGAATGCTTTGCTCCATAATCACTGTACGTGCAGCCTGGGAATACGGTTATTATTCAGTATACTGGGGTATACCTAATGAAGAAGGAAAAACAAACTGTAAAAGTTGACAGCAACTGCGCAAGCTTTCCCTGTAATCGTGCAATTTCGTCCTTATCACTCTTTGACAAAATAATACGACGCAGTTTATTTCGACCTTTGAATACAACAGCATAATGATGAACCTCCTGCAGTGTCCTGTTGCGATGATATTAACCATAATATTTTTTTGAAAAGAACAAATTAGACATACTGCTTTACGATGACAATATCATTGTTGAGGTTATTGGATACAATGAGCGCATCCCCCCGTTGATTATGTATATCCGCCACTCGTTTGACGATAATCTCTGCGATTAACGATGAATGTTCGACCAGATCCTGGATTGCACCCTTGTTCCCTTGGATGGACTTTAAAATATAGACACATAAATCGGCTCCTTGATATTTATAAGACAAAACGAGTTTACGTACCTGTGCAATATCAGTGATCATAACAGCGATTCCCGCAACTGGTTTGACACATCCCATCCCTGGTATACCATCACAGAGGGCCAATGCCGTTTTCGAGATAAGAGCAGCGGCTTCCAACTTCTCAGATCTGCACTTGCTGCCAGTGAATGTAAGAGCATTTGTATTTTTACGTCCTAGTTTTGGAGACATGGCACAAGAGAGGTCACGGATGGAGGGTATAGTTTAGATATTATCGTTTGTAGAGGATTAGAAGGGGAGAGGGGATAGGACGAGTGTGACGTGTCTGCATAGCTTTAGTGCTGTAGAAGTGGTTGGACTTTCACACCACAGCCAAGCAGGGTGGATAAACGCCTTACGCGTCTGTAAAAAAAACTGTAGCCAAGCAATCGTGAGTGCGACGTCGGACGGCCATAAGGAAATGCGACAATTGTGCGCTTTGGTCATAGAAATCCGATACGTGAATTTACTGGATCAAAGATCATTTACTTTGAGAAAGCCGTATACCTCAAATTTGCAGCGCCCTAGCAGCATCTAAACGATTGAAACATGAGTGTCCAAGCCTCTGGAAATTTAGGGAATTTTCAGCCACAAATCACTGATATTTCGCCGATAAACAGTTAATGCACACGTTTAATTCATAGCACGAGAAAATAAGGGAAAGAACGCGAGGAATCGTGTAGTTGCGACGCAGTGGAGGTGATTGAAGCATTGACAAAGCGTTGACTACTGAAGTTACACAATTGCTTCTGAGCTGGGCGTGGGAAATTCGCCCTGTTCTCATTTATCACAGCCAGCAAAGCGACCAATATGCACCGTCCCTCCAACGCCGCCCCTCAAACTGTCCTCGGCGGTAAGATTGCCGCACGCACCCCTGGCCTCACCGGCAATGCGCATGTATTAAGTTGTTAACATGACGGCTGCGTGAGCATATTGAAAGGCGTGGATGTCCTTGCCAACACTGTCAGCATTACTTAAGAGGCCAAAAGGGTACGTATTTCAGAGTTTGTCACTGTCATGCTCGCAGTGTAGGAACAGATTTAGAGTAGTGACTTACGACGGCTAAGGAAGCATGTTTGTGGAGGACATAGCAGCGGCTATTTTCATGTAATCCTGCTTATGTGAAGATAGCAACTGGCGTCTGTAGCATTAATTAGAAGATAAATTCCCACACTTATGAAAAACACTTTCTGGTCACACTGCGGGCAATTGCCCATACATTCGCCGAATATATTTTGAATATATATGGAATTAGATTTTAAATTAATTCACACTAAATTCTTCGAATGTATCGTGAATATGTTTAAAATAAATTCCTTCATATATTCATCATATATTCGATGGATATATCGTGAATATGTTTAAAATAAATTCCTTCATATATTCATCATATATTCGATGGATATATCGGGAATAAAATCAAAATATATCTATCGAATATATGTGGAATAGATTCAAAATATATTCACCGAATGTTATGTCGAATATATTTTGAATGTGTGATTGCAGAGATGTTAAGTAGCTAAATGTAGTTGGACAGCTGATTGGTTGGTATGCACGTCACATGAGCACTGTCTACCCGCCCGGCGCCGCCCACCCTTGCAGTTGCCAGTCCCTCCTCCCTCCTGCTCATCGTCTCCCATAGTGAGCACGATATCTATGTAAATAGATAACAAAGTTTTAAATAAATATGAGTAAATAGACCTCAGCTTGGCAGGTGCATCCTTGATCAGCTGCCTAGGCACAGCTAGGGCTGCACACCGAAGCCGTAGCTACGGCTATCTGACGGCCGTAAGCCGTACCGTACCCGTACCGTGAGGGGAGAGCGAGGCTGCTTCACGGTATGGCAACGGTACGGATATTGCCGTAAAAAGCCGTGTGATTACGGCCGTAACAGCTTTAGTACGGTAACACGGGTTTTGTGACGCGTCTCTGATTTGGGCTTCATGACGCGTCTCCGATTCTGCGCGTGAATGAACTGTGGTTACATAGACTTTGCAGCGTGCCTCCGTCGATTAGAACAGGGCTCATTAATGCACACACCAAGTTAAGTGATTACTACTATCGCTTTGACCAGTCACCTTTTTATACATGGGCAGCTCATAAGTCGTTGAATTTTTAATGAAAACAAATAACTAACTTCTTGGTATTAGTTCTTGATCCTCGCGTTTCATATCAAGGCGTCAAGGAGGACTATGCAGACGTATCTCGAGATTTCAAAGAATCAACTGCGCGACTATTTCAATAAAAATTATACACAAGCCAAAGTCACAGAATCTCACAAGCCTGCTCAGTCTCTCAGTTGCGACTCTTCATTCTCTAGTAACAGGTCACCGCAGAAGGTCAATTTCACTTCTCATTATCGCAGAAAAGAGCGCCTTGTGGTGGATGAGCTTGAAGAGTATTTTAATCTACCTCCTGAAGATTTTGACTCTTGCCAGCCACTTCAATGGTGGCTTGGTAGACAATCTCAGTTCCCCAATTTATATTGTCTAGCAAAAGATATTTTATCCATTCCCGGTATGTAAATTGTATCTCATCAAATTTATATTGGCTGATGAATAGTTGTAGGGTCTGCTGTCGCCATTGAGCATATCTTTTCTGGGGGTCGTGATACTATATCACTGAGGCGAGCTAGCCTTCAAGCAGACACAATACACATCCTTATGCTTCTAAAACAGCGTCTCTGTCTTGCTCGCTACACTATTGATACTGCATTGTAGCTCATTACAAAATCTTTACCTATTTATAAAAGCCGTGACCGTAGAAAGCTGTAACAGATGGTTAATTCCCGTCCCATACCCGTAAGCCTATGAAAAATATTTCTATGGTACGGCTACGGCCTTTCCGTAACCATAAATAACCATTGATTTATGGCTGTGTGCCATTACGGCATGGCGTGCAGCCCTAGGCACAGCCATCCTTGTTGCCACCCATCGCCATTATCCCTGCTGATGTTGAGTGCTGTCTGCTAACATTCCGCCTTCCCTGCTCCATTGTGTTCACTGTGGTCCCCAGTGAGCATGAATATTTACTTTAAAATTAGCATAAAATAGCAGAAAATTACAGAAAAATTGTAGTAGTTAGTAGAATAAAATATCATTGCATTAATACAATTCTATCTTACTCCTGTTTGCACTTTACTTACTAAACTTCACTATCTCTCATACATCCTTAGTAGTCTTATATGTAAAACAAATATATTATTTAACTAACTATCATACATGGTAAACTAAAGTAAAAGATTGAAGATGAAGGTGGAGGTGGTGGAGGAGGAGAAGGTAAGGGTAGAGAGGATGTGTAGTGGAGGGCTGCTTGAGTTGAAGGAGGTGGGGGCAGAGGAGCCATTTTCACAGAGGTGAGGGTGAAGGCAATGGTTGGTGGTGCATGCTCACAATGAAGCTGGAAGAGCAGATGGGCTGCACAAGCCCATGTTGAAGGAGGTGGCCATTGTGGCCACCACCCTGTTGGACTCTTGCTGTTGTGGTTGCCATTGTGCTGGGGCTAGCCATTGTTGTCACTGCTGACATGTTGGAGCTGGCCTTTGTTACTGCCCTTGTGCCTTCATCATTGTCATAGTTAGGCCCCAGTGTGTCCTACTTGCTCTCTCCTCATCATACTTGTACTCACCCTCTACCCTTTGTCCTCCTCATCCATTCTTCCTCATCTACCCCCTCACCCATTTCTCCTCATCCTTGTCCTTCCCCACTCCTACTCTCCCTCATCCTCATCCATGCCCTTGCCCTCATCCTTGTCCTTGTCCTTACCTCTCTGTCCTCACCTCCCCATCCTCACCTCCCTGTCCTCACCTCCCCATCCTCACCTCCCTGTCCTCACCTCCCCCTCCTCACCTCCCCCTCCTCACCTCCCCCTCCTCACCTCCCCCTCCTCACCTCTCCCTCCTCACCTCCCTGTCCTCACCTCCCTGTCCTCACCTCCCTGTCCTCACCTCCCCATCCTCACCTCCCCATCCTCACCTCCCTGTCCTCACCTCCCTGTCCTCACCTCCCCATCCTCACCTCCCCCTCCTCACCTCCCTGTCCTCACCTCCCTGTCCTCACCTCCCCATCCTCACCTCCCCATCCTCACCTCCCCATCCTCACCTCCCCATCCTCAC
>JASFCW010000401.1:0-11601 GCA_036936985.1 Crucibulum cyathiforme
TATACTATAATTAAGGTTATGTCAATACTAGTTACAGGCAAGAGCAGGTGACATCAATGCTGCAGCAGGAGAGACAGTGAGCTGGGCAGGCTATGTGAATGCACAGGAGACACAGCGGGTTGGGCAGGCTATGCAAATGCACAGGAGAGACAGTGGGTTGGGCAGGCTATGCAAATGCACGGGAGAGATGGCAGGTTGGGCAGGCTACACAAATGCATGGGAGAGATGGTGGGTTGGGTGGGCTATGCAAATGCACAGGAGAGACAGTGGGTTGGGTGGGCTATGCAAATGCACAGGAGAGACAGCAGGTTGGGTGGGCTATGCAAATGCATGAGAGATGGTGGGTTGGGCAGGCTATGCAAATGCACAGGAGAGATGGCAGGTTGGGTGGGCTATGCAAATGCACAGGAGAGACGGCAAGTTGGGTGGGCTATGCAAATGCACAGGAGAGACAGCAGGTTGGGTGGGCTATGCGAATGCACAGGAGAGACAGCAGGTTGGGTGGGCTACACAAATGCATGGGAGAGACAGTGGGTTGGGCAGGCTACACGAATGCATGGGAGAGACAGTGGGTTGGGCAGGCTATGTGAATGCACAGGAGAGACAGTGGGTTGGGTGGGCTATGCAAATGCATGGGAGAGACAGCAGGTTGGGTGGGCTATGCAAATGCATGGGAGAGATGGTGGGTTGGGCAGGCTATGTGAATGCACAGGAGAGACGGCAGGTTGGGTGGGCTACACGAATGCACAGGAGAGACGGTGGGTTGGGCAGGCTATGCGAATGCACGGGAGAGATGGCAGGTTGGGCGGGCTACGCGAATGCATGGAAGAGATGGCAGGTTGGGCGGGCTATGCGAATGCATGGAAGAGATGGCAGGTTGGGTGGGCTACACGAATGCACGGGAGAGACAGCAGGTTGGGCAGGCTATGCAAATGCATGGGAGAGACGGTGGGTTGGGTGGGCTACGCAAATGCACAGGAGAGATGGCTGGTTGGGCAAGCTATGTGAATGCATGGGAGAGACAGTGGGTTGGGCAGGCTGCTACCATCGATGCTACACTGCTGGAATGCAGGTGGGCAGGCCATGCCAATGCTACATATCTGTTGGTGGGTGGGGCATGTTAATGCTACACTGTAATTGTTGGTGCTGGCAGTTCACATACCTAGCGGGTCCCCCCTACATGGGTCTCCTGGCGCCCCTTGCATCTCCTACTGACCATTGTGCATGGTTGATATTGTTGTTGTTGGTTGTTGAGGGTGGTGATGACGGGGATGGGGTGTGGTAGAGAAGAAGGCTGGTGGTGACAGTGAACAGGAGGAATGGTGGTGGCAAAAGACAGAGCAAACAATGAGACCATACACAAAATAAAATCATGTGATCTTACCATTTTAGAACATTCAACAAACATTGTATTAATAGTATTAAGAATTCAAATCAATTAAAACATTATTGCCTCATACATTAAATATATTACTATATATTAAATATATTATTATTCATTAAATATATTACTATATATTAAATATATTATTATTCATTAAATATATTACTATACAAGGAGTCTATGTAGTGTAGGGTGGATTATACATGGACTTTAGATGAGTGGACTTGCAAGGAGTATACATGGATCATTCCAAAAAAGGAAGAATCCACCTAAAGTATACATGGATTAAGTAGACTACATGTACACTAAGTATACATAAATTGAGTGGTGCACCACCAAAAATTAGTTCACATAGAGTATACATGGACTCTATGTATACCCTAAGGTCAGTGTCATGAGCTCGATGGGGTGACAAATTGTTGTTGCTCTTTAGACATGTCCTTCACTTGGTCTTTCAGACCAACTTGTAACATTTAGTCAATATAAATTGTATTTATTTATATAATTATTTTAATTTATTTCCATGACAATCCCTAAACTTATATTGTATGTCTGTGATGTGCTCAATGAGATCTATTGTTTGCACATTTTCCCATAAGTTTTAAGGTTTTTTTCCCCAAATGACCAAATTTTTGGGTACCTTGGATTTCAAATCTTTGTCCCTGCCTAATTGGGCCATGTACACACCCATTTGCACGAGATATTCTCAGGTGATCTATTGATGAATACCTTCCTGATATGGCTGACACATCCCTGATTATTCAGAATACATCTCATGGCTATCAGATTCCACTGTCCTAGGATATCCCAAGAGACATATATCCTCTGACTATCCATGCATGCTATCCTTGAGATTTCTGCTCAAGACGTCTACAGGTGACATTTTCTGATATTCTCTATGCCTGGGGAGATATATGCAGTATATTGCTGTCATATCTGTGGAAGGTCCAGGTAACCAGGCTGACAGTTCTGTATTGAGAATATTTAAGGTGAAAAACATTGTATTTGTCTGTACTAATATACCACCATTGGATGATGTCATGAATGCTCATTTCAATTATTCTTTTTCTTTTCTTTTCCAATTATTAAACAGTTTCTTATAATTTCAACAACAAAATATTTTCAGTATATACACACTTGTAACATATGCCACAGTACACAGCTGTGGTGCACAGTCACTAATATTAAATACATACATAGTACACATGTCTTGACTCACCTATACCATGACTCTTTATGAACATGTTCTCTAGTATATATAGTAGTAGTATGTCTCTATCCTGTAGTCTTTAGCTGGTCATTTCTTACCACCAATACTATTGGTCTCACTCCTCCTCCTCTCTTCTCTAAGTTGATAGTTTGCATATCGACCTTGGCACTCTCCAGTGAGATTGTGTTGACATGCCTGACAAAAGCTAAAGACTACCCCTCAACTGACCTCAATACTCAAATTACCTCAAACCTTTGACCATGCTATGTACCCCTACCTCACTGTTTATCACAACTCACCATCTCCTATTCTTTTTCATCCCTTTTTGTCATCATCTCAGCTTGCAGACAGAGAACATTGTGTTAGTCAGACCAGACAGCATAACAAAGAGAAACATTGAGCCTGTCTCTTTGTAGTTGATCATCAAGGGAGCATACTCTATCTTTGGAGACAGTACAATCCACTAGTGGCCTTTTGGAAGAGAAGAAGGCACTAGTTCTGCATCTCAAGAAAGTGGTCTCTTTATGAGTCTCCCTACTATTCCATTTGAAAGGTCTGCTGTTGGTCAACAGTACAAAGCTACACTTCATGGTTTAGCACAGTCACATACCAGTAACACAATCTCAGACAAAGAAAACCCTCCACAACCACACCATTCATATCATCCCACCCTACATTCCCAAACCAACCAAACCCACACACCATACTGCTACACCCATTAATGTAGTAATCAAGGAGGAATCTCCTGAAATCCCTATTATTCTCTTCAACTGCACTCCCACACCCCACCGACTCCCTACTCCTGAAGAATCCTATGACCCAAACAACATCCCTACCTGCCCTACCATACTCTGACAACAGCTCTGTATCAGAAAACAACTATACATAGGACACCAACTGGAAGCATTTGGATTGTGAAATGGACCCCACTGGAATTCCCCTCCCACCTGATGAAGCAGGCACCTTTAAGACACCATTGCCCCCATTGGTGATAGAACTATTCTACAACTTGCTAGTTGGCATACTAGGCTTGTTGAGGAACTGCGTTCCTTTTTTGGAAAGAACAATGGTCACACCTGAAAAAGTCACAAAAGAAATGAGAAAATGGAATGAGTGAGTTGGTCCCTGTTTGAAGCCTGAGAAGCTGAAAGTCTATCATGGTGAAAAGACAATGGTAACAAACTGGATGAAATCACTTGAGATCTATTTCCTGCAGATGGGAATAGAAGAAACAGCACACTCCAAGAGGATCCACTTTGTGTTAAGCTTGATCTCCAGAGGAGAAGGAAACAGAGCTCAAAATTGGGTTGGGAACTGTTATATGATTATCATGTGTGATTGGCAACTGAATGCCCAAGGACAATGCAATGATTACATCAAGGAAGAAATGAGTGACTGGAAGAGGTTTAAGGAATGGTTCCTTTGACACTTTTCTAGTTACTGTGAAAGACAGGATGCTCAGGACACCTTAGAAAGGGTATACCAGGGTAAATGGAACACAGAGGACTATACACAGAAGTTCTGGGAACTTGGACAGTTAACCAGTTATAATGAGGAAACTTTGATCTACAAATTCAAAGCTGGAGTCAACACTGATTTATTGAAAACTATTGTCACTGCCAGATCACCAGAAACTATTGTACAATATATGGACTATGCAGTCAAATTGGATAGGGAACTCCAAAACATAGATAGGAACAGTAGAAGGGCTAAGAACTTTGGAAGCCAAGTTGCAGCACCAAAGCAAACCCCATGGAAACAAACAATGACAACCCAGACAACTCAAATGACACCAGTAAAGCATGGACATTGATTCTATGAGAAAAAATGGACAATGTTTTAATTGTGGACAAAAAGGACATTTATCTAGGGATTGCCAACAGCCTAAAAGGCCAAGGCAATATGTGACATGAGTAGTTACCACAGACATGCCAGTAGCTAGTACATTGGACACTAGTAGCATGACACCAGTAGTTTATAGCCCAGAACTGATGAAGAGTGCTGAACAACTTCAGAAGTTGGGTTTTCATTACAGTCAGACATGAGCATGAATGCTCTGACCAAGGATAATTCTTTTGTTTCTTCTAACATAGTCATTCCAAAAATACACAATGATTTATTGAAGAAACAGATTGAATTAAGTGCAAGAAAGTTCAAACAAATCATGGTTAAACCTGGAAGTATTGAATGGACAACTAGACAGCTGAAAGTTCATAAACCAGAAATGGCAATTGGCATACTTGATATGTGGGTCCACATGAAATGATCTAGGGAAGACTCCAACCAAGCAGTTGAAGATCTTAACAAACTTTCAGACATAGAAGTAGTTGAGGTTCTTAACAAATTAAGACAACCTAAAAAGTACATTAGAGGAAACAATGGTCAACAGATGGATTTGGAATTAATCACTCAAACAGTTGATGATAAACGAAAGTTTAAAATCAAAGCATTACTAGACAGTGGTTGTACTGGAAGCTGCATCAATATGACATTTGCAAAGGAAAATGGAATTAATACATGAAAGTACCCCTGCCCAATTCCTGTCTATAATGCAAATGGAACTTTTAACTCTGGAGGATCTATCACAGATTATGTAGAAATGAATGTTTGAATTGAAGATCATCAGGAATGACTTCATTTTGCAGTGTTGCATCTCGGAAAGCCCAGATGTTCATCAGTCATGAATGGCTCAAACTACATAACCTGGAAATTGACTGGAAAAATTCTAAAGTCGAATTTACCAGGTGTCCCTTGGAATGTACACCATTAGTTTGAACTCTGATCCCTGAAGAAGACAATGATGTTATCAAAATTGATGAACCTGAAATTGAAGATGGAGAATGTCTCTTGATAATTGATCTTAATAAGGAAATGCAATATTGAGCTTTTCAAACTAAGTCATCAAAACTTGCTGAACAACAATCAAAGGCCAAAAAGGCAAAAATCTTTGAGGAAACAGTTCCAAAAGCCTATCATGAGTTCAAGGATGTATTTTCAAAGGAATCTTTTGATGAAATGCCACTGAGATGGCCATGGGATCATGCTATTGAATTAGTACCTGACACTAAGGTTTTAGATTGTAAAATCTATCCCTTAAACTTAGCAGAGCAAGGATAACTTGATAAGTTCCTTACTGAAAACCTTGAACCTGGATGCATTAGACCTTCAAAATCACCTATGGCATCTCCATTCTTCTTTGTCAAGAAAAAAGATGGATCTCTTCGACCTGTACAGGATTATCAATGACTGAATGACATCATGATTAAAAACAGATATCCTCTGCCACTTATTCAAGAACTGGTTGATAAGCTCAGAAAGGTGAGGTATTTCACTAATTGGATGTTCGATGGGGATTCAACAATGTCAGAATCAAGGAAGGAGACAAATGGAAGGCAGCATTCTGCACCAACAGAGGATTATTCAAACCACTTGTCATGTTCTTCAGTTTACCAAATTTACCAGCTACATTTCAAACTATGATGAACATGATCTTTAAAGCAGAAATCAATGAAGGAAAAGTCATTATCTATATGGATGATGTACTTATCTTCACAGCTACATTTGAAGAACACTGAATCATGGTAAAAAGAGTTTTACAGAAATTCAAAGAACATAAACTCTTTTTGAAACCAGACAAATGCACCTTTGAACAAGCTGAAGTAGAATACCTCAGTCTTCTTGTATCTCATAACCAAGTCAGAATGGATCCAGCAAAAATCCAAGGAGTAGTTGAATGGCCAACACCTCAGAACAAAAGAGATGTTCAACAATTCCTAGGATTTGTTAATTTCTATAGATGATTCATAATGGGATTTGCAGAAGTAGCCAAACCATTAATGGAATTAACAGGAAATAATACTTGGAAATGGACAAAGGAACAAGATGATGCATTCACAGAAATGAAGAAACATGTGACTTCAGCACCAGTCTTAGCAATGCCAAATGATACAGGCAAATACTGTGTAGAAGTAGATTCTTCAGATTTCACAAATGGTGGAATTCTATCCCAGCAATAACTTGATGGAACATGGTGGCCTATAGCATTTATATCTCATGCCTTAAATAGTACAGAAAGAAATTATGAGATTTATGACAAAGAAATGCTAGCATTAATGACAGCTTTAGACAACTGGAGACAGTACCTTTTAGGTGCTAAAGAAGTGTTTGAGATCTGGACAGATCATAAAAATCTTGAATATTTTAGAAAACCCCAGAAGTTGAATCAAAGACAAGCAGATGGATAATCAAAATGCAAGAATTCCATTTCACACTTGAACATAAAGCTGGAAAACAAATGGCTAAAGCAGACTTCCTCTTGAGACAAGCAGGTCATGAGAAGGGGGTAAATGACAATGAAAATGTCATAATGCTCAAACCAGAATATTTTTGGCAACCTGATGTTGTAGGAATCAATGAATCTCTGATATCTCGGATAAAATGAGCATCTAAAAATAGAGACAAAGTCATAGAATGGAATTTAGCAGTCAAGGAAAATGGTTGGAAAGAACTCAAAGATGGGATTATTACATGGATGCACAGAATTTATGTACCCAGAGACAAAAAACTTTGAGAAGAAATTATTCATCTCCATCATGATACAGTGACAACTGGACATCCAGGGTGATATAAGACTCAGGAATTGATTACATGGAATTACTGGTGGCCAAGATTACAGGCTGATATTCAAAAATACATTAGTGGATGTGAAGTCTGTCAAAGAACCAAGCCAAATAGAATGTCACTTGCTGCACCACTAGTACTGAACACTATTCCAACAAAACCATGGGAAATAATATCAGTTGATCTAATTGGACCTCTTCCAGAGTCATTAGGATCCAATGCTATTCTTGTCATTGTAGATTGGTTCACCAAAGCTGCAAAATTCATTCCAACAACAATCAAGATCATGTCTATGGGACTAAGGAATTCAGGGACCACATCTTCAGAATTATGGGCTTCTGAAATGAGTAATTAGCAATTGAGGACCACAGTTCACTTCTCAATTCATGAAGGATTTATTCAGTCTCCTTGGAATGACACAGAACTTGTCAATGGCATATCATCCTCAAACAGACAGACAAACAGAAAGAGTTAATCAAGAAGTTGAACTCTATCTAAGGATCTTCATCAATCATAGACAAGATGAGTGGTCTGAATGGATGTTACTCATGGAATTTTCCCATAATGACAAGGTTCATATGTCAACTGGTTATTTGCCGTTTTTCTTAAATTCAGGACAACATCCCTGGAAAGGAATCAAACCCTCAGGAACAGTTAAAACCCAAAGTGTTCAATTTGTCGACATGATGACATGTACATGCCAAGAAGCCAGAGCATCACTTAAAATCACTGCCCAAAACATGAAACACTTCTATGACAGGTCAACAAAACCATCAAGGGAATACAAATCTGGAGATAAGGTTTATCTAGAAGTGGTTAACATCACAACAGATTGTCCAGCCAAGAAACTGGAAGATAAACAATACAGACCATTTGAAATACTTGAAAAAGTCGGATCATTGGCTTACAAGTTGAAACTGCCAGCCCAATGGAAATAAAAACGTCCAGTATTCCATGAATCCCTGTTAATGCCATTCATTGAACCTATGTCATCATTCCAAAACCAGGAATCACCCCCACCACTGGACATCATTGACAGACAACCCAAAGATGAGGTTGAAGCTATTTTGGATAGTAGAATTGAACAGTCAGGACACAGTTGTAATAGACCAACTACTTAGTAGATTGGAAGAATTACCCGAAGGAAGCCTGAACATGGGAACCTATTGGCAACTTGGAAAATAGCCTTGAACTTGTAGAAAATTTCCATAAAAATCATTCAGCTGCTCCACATCTACAAACACAATCCTTACTCATAGTACCCTGACAATCTTTTGAAACCACTCCCAGAAATGGAACATTATGGCCTTCCAATGGACCAACAACACCATTGTGAACATTACCATTGGCATCATTGTTTCAGCCCTTGGACTTATCCTATTCTCCTACCTCATCTACACTACCTACTTCACTAACCACCATCTACCAATCAACCCACTCAACAAACCAATACATCTCAGAACAATGGGAGAAGTGGCAGAAGAGGAAGCAGTCTAATCACGAGGATGTGATTCTTAGAGAAGGGGTAATGTCATGAACACTCATTTCAATTATTCTTTTTCTTTTCTTTTCCAAGTATTAAACAGTTTCTTATAATTTCGACAACAAAACCAAACAAAGCTGACTCATGTCAATACATGAGGATAACATACTATAGTCATATACATTTCATTTCATTCTATTTTCAGTATATACATGCTTGTAACATATGCTGCAGTATGCAGCTGCAGTGCACAGTCACTAATATTAAATACATATGTAGTACACATGTCTTGACTCACCTATACCATGCCTCTTTATGAATGTGTTCTCTAGTATATATAGTAGTAGTAGTATGTCTCTATCCTGTAGTCTTTAGCTAGTCATTTCTTACCACCAATGCTATTGGTCTCACTCCTCCTCCTCTCTTCTCTAAGTTGATATTTTGCATATTGACCTCAGCACTCTCCAGTGACATTGTGTTGATGTGCCTGACAGATGAGTAAATAGAATGATGTACATAGGATTTATCTACTGGCAAGAATGATATAAACTGGACTGCACTACAAATAACACATCATCTTTGCTCTCATAATCATTGTCATTGCAGGCAGGGGTTGGTGATCACTGGTATCTGGTAGGAGGATTAGTGCTCAACATGCTGAAATCATCTAACACTAGACTCTGGCAATAAGCCATGACATCTTCATTTAAAATCTTAGCTAAAATCCAGTCACCATCATAATGTTGGTATGAGACAAACATGCTGAGGGTATAACATACTTGGATTATTTTCTTGCTGCTGAGCCTCTTCCAGTTCTCTCTTCATGAGGGATCAAGTGGGTTCAGGCAATATTCTTGGGCTGGGTACTATTCTTGGTGGGGTGATGGTGCATGCACACCACTCAGTGGCACTGTACAGTTATGAGCATTCATTATATCCTAACATTGGAATACAACACACTTACCAGACACTTAAGTGACCTTGTCCAGCATTTCTCAGTCCACTTTATGTAGTTTCCTTTGTCATCCAATGGTCCAGACAAATTGAGAAAGATCTTCAGAGACACAGTTATGAGAATGGTGTGGCTTGATGCTGATGACATCTTGGGAAGAGGAGATGGTTGAGGAGAACTAGTAATGTTGACTTCAGGGCAGGGAGTCTGGTTGAACCTCTGGAGGCAGAGAGCTCATAGATATCTTGAAGAGCTTGCTCTAAATTTGACATGGCATAGAGATTGAAGTGGAGCTGGAACAAGACTTTAGGAGAATTAAGGGCAGTGAAAGCAATGAAGGCAGTTTAATGAGAAGGAAAACAGCAGTGAGGATGAATGGTGGTTTGATGTGGTTTGAACAATGTTCATGTACAACTTCAACCAACTTCCCAAATACTGGAACACAACTCCATGTATAACCAACTCCCCAAATATTGGAAAACAATGCCATGTACAACTGACTCCCCAAATATTGGAACATCATGTGAGTATGTAACAAATTTAAGTCATTTTCCAGTCAAACACTCATTATGCTGTTGAGTGGCCAAAACAAGTGTGCTAGGAAGAGAAGCAACATGAACAGCACTTGTGTAGTAAGGATAAAGCTAATTAAGTTAAATTATTATTATTACTTCTGTGGTTACAGACATGTAGGTGTAGCCCCTGCATTTCTGCTGCAAGTCAACACACTCCCCATCTAGTGTGCAGTCATGTTGCTAGAGCATAATTTACACCATGTATGCCTATCTATACTTGAATGCAGCAGCTATTACCACCTACTAACTCTCTTCCTGTTATCCAGTGATCACCTAGACACACCCTGATATCCTCCATGTGCCCACTCCTCCAACACATCTGCCCCTCTACCCATACAGCTATCAATAAACCTGTCCCTTTCATCTCCTCTATTTTCATGCATATTCTCTTTGGAGCATGTTGAAGGGTCCCATAATTCATCTCACTTGGTCAAGATTGCAGAAGTGAGCAGGATTGAGCACACAAGAAAGCACAGATTGCTAAGTAATGAGGAGCTAGATATAAGAGGTGTGTAAGGGCAGGGAGTTAAAGAGTGTTGGAGATGAGTAATGGGGCTCACAATTCACTTGCTCTGCTCAATACCTACCCATTCCACCTGCCATTTCTCTGCCACTTTGCAGCTGTAGTGATGACCAGCTCAAGAGCATGCTCAACATGAGTCCTGTCCTATACCACTTGCATGTGGGCTGACACTCTTGCAGTGCATAGACAACTGCAGCACCCTCATTGTCAAGTGTGTCAACATTCTTGAGGGCACAGTCACCAACAACTAGGGTCCATGGATGATGCTGCTTGTGTTGTCAAGCATGCCTAGCCCATTCTCAGCCTCCACTCAGGCCTCCACTGCAGAGATGTCTGTCACACTGTCACCATTGGTATGCACAAGAAAGCCTGCCATCTAGACAGCCATATCACTCCCCTTGTTGACAGTGCAGCTGTACTTCTGAATATTAGAGAGACACACCACTCACATGCTTATTGGTTGGTTTGTGAGTGCACATTTGAGTATGAAGGGGTGGGAGATGGCCACAGTTTGGCAAATCCTCACCAAGTTCCACTCTTGTTGTATACTGTAGAGGTTCAAGCTGAGCCCCTGCCCCTTATCTTGTATTCTCTTGAGCTTCCTGCTAGTCAGGTGGATCAAGTCCAACTCATCATTCAGCTATACCAGGGCCAAATCCAGGGTAGCATGAGCATGGTCATGGACCTTGACTTTGTGTGGTGCCTTGATACTTTCACTGCAGTGTGTGGCTCAGATAGGTCTAATGAGAGTGGTGGTCATAACTTGTACTGACATTAACTATTATAGTAGTACAACCATTGACCAAAATACACATACCACCCATTGTACTTGCCCAATTAAGCTGCTAACAAGA
>JASFCW010000403.1:0-11578 GCA_036936985.1 Crucibulum cyathiforme
AATGGATATACTGAAGTCGATTTAGCGGCAGCAGGACCGAGTTTCCGAGTACAGAGCCGTGCGAGGCTCGTCACCGGGCAAATGAGGTCACATCAGACGGCCGTCTCAGCGTCAGAGCCTTTACAGCGCATTTCACGAAAAAGGAATTATCTTGACGACAAACCAGCATCCTCCGCGAAGAGCAGCCCTTCCAGGATAGAAAGGCGCAAGGAAATGTCACAAGTTATTGAGCCATCCATTTATATGTAGGCTTAATATTGACATAACCGAACCGAAGTGGATACATATATATATGAATGTAACCATTGTGGAATGAACGCACCTTGTGGATATAAGCGAAGAGTTCACAGCATACCGAAGATGAAAACGAGATAGTCAACTAGCACAGGTAATCCACTCGTATTTGACGCAAAACAGGCATGCGCAATACTAGCCCATCAGCAAGCAACACTCCTTAGGAACAGCTTCAACATGACGATGCTTCTTTGGCCTTTAAAGGTAAATAAAAGCACACCGGGCATCTTAAAACCCACCACTACGTACATAGCGGTGAGACAGATATAACAAAATATTTGGAAGAAACCATGGGGTGAGTGGCAGGAGTTAAATAAGCACTGGGCGCTTATGAGTATGTGAGACCAGTGTCCGAAAAGCTTCCCTACTGTTACAGTTCATTCAGGAGTATAATAGCAAAGGCGCCTTGGGGTGATTGATGGAGGCTGGTTTGAGGTGATTATAACGCTCTGAAAAGTGAAGGCGATCAGCTATGAAGCCAAATCAGGAATCGATACACTCATTCTGAGAATGACAGCCAGAATTTTCGTACAAACGAGATGAAACGACAAGTAGAGCGAAGTCAGGATCTGCGCATGCGAATTCAGTATCTTGCGTGAAGGTACAATCTACTTGGTAGCGTACCAGAACAACCCGAACGCATGAACGAAGGCGGTATGTGACGTGTGTCGTACTGCGATCGACATTCTGAGAATGGATTATCAGCGGGTTCTAGCTGCGATTAGAATAAAACTCACGTCAAAGCCATGTGCTGAAGTGGCCCCTTATACGCTATGATCATAAGTGTCTGATCCATCCCGTAGGTTCATTGCCGTTATGGGAGTTTGAGAGTGAGGCTGCCTCAGGTCGGCGTCGGCCTTGACCGGTGTTTGTCCTGCTATTCAACTAGGACTCAGAGCTGACGCGAGCACTATGATTATGGCGGGTGTCGGAGCTCGACCCTAGCGGGCCGTAGGCTAGAGTTTCTGTTCGTTGTGTTGGTTGGAGCGTCTGGAGGGTAGAAAAGGAGTCAGTGTGCTAATATGCAGGCGAGTAACCAAAAAAAAGTGACACCAGGGTATGGGTTCGGGTGGCAGTGGGACCCAAGATAGTGGCGGTCGGAATCGCGATGCATGTGTCAAGGATGAACTGGGAGGAAACGAAAATCCAGAGAAAACATGAAAAGCGCAAGCTCAGTGGGGAAGAGGAGCAAAATATAGAAGAAGGAGAGCAAGGAAACGAATGCGAGTACATGCCTGCTTCACTACCACGACTGTTCCAGCCCACTTCAACCTGAAACCTCTGGTCTTGCTCCGAACGGTTCATCGTGCGACTGAAAGATAAAGGTCTGAAAGATGTATCAGTGCGTGAACCATAACAGATGGGAGGAGACATGGGACAGAAGCAGTGGGCGTTCGTAGAGAAACACTCAACAAAGCGGCCGATGACAAAAGAATCAACAGCGCGTCTCCTGAACACAGAATACAGCTGACAAAGGTGGTAAGAATGGGGAACGGAAGTGTACCAGGCGTGTGTTCTATAGTCATCTGTTCGCATCCTCCATGTTGAGGGTCAAGTATTTCCATCCCTCCGCTTCGTGATCAGACTCGGGTGGTTCCAGGATTCCAGCCAATGGTACTCGTCGATGCAGAGTGTACCATCGGCATTTGGCACGGTCGACAGTGAAGGGCAGTGAAATTGCCTGAGTATGGTGCAGAGCGAGCCAGAAAGGGATCCACTTCGGAAGAGCAGAAGAGGTAAGCAAGATAATGTTGTAGAAACGGTAAGTGCATCGATGACCATGAGTCTGCACCGATAATGTTAGCGACAATTAGCAGAGATGTTTGGTTCGAGAATTTGTTCCAAGCATGTTACACTGCCACATGGCATTGGCGTCACCGTCGACGTGGTCGTGCTTCAAGCTCAATGCAACTGAAGCCACCCAGGGTCTTATCATGCGTTGGCTGGTGCTTCCGTTCCATTCCCCAATCCTTGAGATACGTCAACTGTATACAACACCGGCCCAAAGTGTTGTAGAAATATGCACTAGGTACTGAGCTGTTAGGCTTATAGGTTACAAATCCATGAGGTGTAGTCTACTGTATCTGCAGTTTATATACCTCTAGTTGTTGTATCTAGAATATACTACAATTATCTACTGTGTATTACTAAGACAATTACTAATATTCTAGTAAGTGCCAGATTAATCTCCAACACAAAGAACGCACTCAGCACCGATCCGATCCTTCTACATGTTGTTCGTTACAAATTAACTACCAATAGTGCTCGAACATTTAGAATACGAACCATACACTCGAGAGAGCAATATTGTTTTGAATTATCATCTTAAAGATACATGTGTATACATACTCATATATAAGTACCTACAACTGGTGCCCATGCAACGAGATCAGGCGCCTGTTCCATGTCTGTGACACTGTCGTCCCTGGGGAGTCTTAGTGGGAAGGTTAGCAGGGCTATAATCATCATCCGTATCAACTGCTACTTAGGTAGCTCATAAGTACCTAAGCTTGGGAATGCGCCAGCGACTGAAGTCTTGATGCTCAATCCTCCATTCGCGACGAAAAGTGCCCGGTTTCAACAAGTTGACGCTTCTTCAGCCTTGAAAGGTTAGGAATAGCATAGGGAACATCTCATAACCCGCCAGCGCCGAGCTAAGTAAGACGAAGTATTTTGAGAAAACCCTGGGAGGAGACGTAGGAATACAACAAACGCTAGGCACTTACGAGTACGCGAAGCCAATGTCCGAAAAGCTTCCTTTCCCTTATAGTCGATGGAGGAGTGTAACGGAAAAGATTTCCCTTGCGCGGTTAATGGTGGCTGGTGTGAAGTGGATACGACCTTCTGAAGAGGAAAGGTGATCAGCTATCAGGCCAGAACAAGGATCCGTCAACTCACTCTGTGTATACCACAGCTGGGTGTTCCGTATGAGTGAGATGAAGCCAATAAGAAGAGTGACGTTGAGATTAGCCATTGCGACTCCAATCTTTGCATGAAGACGTAATCCACTCTGTGGCGTCCTAGGACAGTCCAAATGCAAGAACGAAGACGGCATACGGCGTCATAGTGACATGGAGATGCGAAAGTTCGACTTATAAAAGGGGGTCTACAACAATTGTGACTTATGGTTAGATTTGAACTCACCTCGGAGTCCGCTCATGTGCAGTGGTAGCGTCCATGCAGTCTCCCTCTTTGTGTCGTGCTGGGCGTGCATCGGCTCAGTTGAAGTTGGAGGTAGCTGAGAGGGTGGCCTTCGGCTTGGCGAAGGTTTGTATTGATCCTACCTCACCTATTACAGCAGTATCATGGTCTTGATCGACATTAGAGAGGTATTCTGAGGCAGCCTGGACGAGCAAGATTCATAGCTAATTCGAGCGCCTGCAAGACGAGAGGAGTCAGAAAGTGGATCATAGAGTCAAGTAACAGAAAAAACAGAGATAGCATGGTAAACCAAAGGGAAGGGCGGAGGGAGGGTTGGTAGGAATCAGGCTATATGCACCAGAATTGAACAACCAGCGTGTGCAGAAAGGAGGATAGAGGCCAGTGAAGACGACGAGTGAAAGATGGGCAAAAGAATCACGGGGCATATGATAAAGTAGACATACTTGTTTCACTGGAGCGCCTTATCCCTCACAACCCCAGCATGCAAGCCCTCACCTAGATTTAAAGAGCCCATCGCGTGTCATATGAGTAAACTGGTACAGAGGTGGATTAGCGAAACATAATGTATGGGAGAAGAAATGATAAGAAAAGCAACGGTGCCACTGCAGGCAATGAGCACCAGAGAAGGAAGCCATGACACAGCGTCTAGTAGTGCATTTCTCCGATGCGAGGTGCGAAGGTAAAGGTAGGGGGAGCAAGGGGAGGAAACGTACGATGGGTGGGCTCAAGAGTTATCTGTTCGCTTTCTTGATCCTCACAAGTTCAGCGATTCAAGGCCTGAGATTGGTATAAGAACAGGATTTGATCGGGGCTGCGGGCCAATGGTGCTCGTCGATGCAGAGGGTGTCGTTGGCATCTGCACATGACCGCCAGTTACATGGTAGTTCAGATCTTAAGAATGAACTGCAGTGAGCAAGGTGGAGTAGGAGAGGTAAGCAAGGCGGTGTTGCGCAGTTGATAAAACTGCTGAATGGTGAGGACGGTGAATCGATCACGTTAGAAGGGGATTCTAGACAGCCGATTTGCTTTCGCTGTTGACAGCTACGATGGCATCGTGCCTCAAGTACAAATACTCAGCACTGCCACATCAGGCCGAGTCATTTCCGCATTCCCATTTGTAAAACCACTCTTGTTGCTTTCTGAACTCGGTGTATTTTACGTCGTGTACCTAGCCCAAAAACCATCGATATAATACATTTGATTATTAAAGGACCTGATGATGGAAGGTACATCATACTGATGCAAGTCCACAAATAGATCTACCAACGCGTTCTGCCTTCAGTTTCCACACTATTCATAGACGAACACACCAAAGAGGCCAGGCACGTTGCTATAACGTTGCATTTAGCGCTGGTCTATCTGACCCCCCCTCTACATTCGAACACGTCCCAGGCCGGTAAGTCATCCACTTCGGTTCACTCCCGTCAATAGGTCTGCCTCACTGTTTTCTTTTCACAATAGGAATATTTTTGTCTTCAAACATGGCATTCAATCAAGCAAGTAGTACTGTTATCATTGGATCTACGTTCAATGATCATGGTGGACGTAACAGGATCAACGGTGAGTTGAATGGACTTTGATCATAGGATTCACTCGACGGTGACTTGGTACTATATAGGTTTTGAACAGCTGCGAGCATCGATTGCTGAAGGAGCATTCCATAACTCGCTCGAAAGGTTCGATCCGCCAAAATGTCATCCGGAAACTAGGACTGCCGTGCTTGATATGATCTTGGCATGGGTTAATAACCGACAACGTACCTCAAGTATTATGTGGTTGCATGGCCCCGCTGGAGCAGGGAAGTCGGCAATAGTACAGACTATCACAGAAAAATGCGACAAATCAAAAATACTATGTGCTTCCTTCTTTTTCTCTCGATCTGCAGCGAGGCGGAATACGGCGAATCATCTTATGGCTACTATTGCCCATCAGCTCATACGGACTATTCCTCAACTAGCAAAGCCCGTCATTGAGGCAGTTGAGGGTGACTCGGCTCTCTTCTCTTTATCATTACAGGTACAACTCCGGCGGCTAATTGTCGATCCGATAATTGGTCTTATGGAACAAGATATATGGCCGCAAGATTCTCCACAGCTTGTCGCTATTGATGGCCTTGATGAATGTGAAAATCCGGATATTCAAAAATTGATTTTAACAGTCATATCGGAGGCTTTAATTTCATCTCACATTCCCCTTTGCTTCCTTGTCGCTAGTCGGCCTGAACTAGAGCTTCGCGAGGCATTTAACACTGGGGTTGTGCAGAACTTATCCACTCATCTTGCTCTAGATGACAGCTTCGATCCAGACAAAGATATTGAAACATTCCTACTCAGTAAATTTACAGAAATTATACAGACCCATCAATTACGTCGATCATTTCCATCGGGCTGGCCATCTGATGATGCTGTACAAGCTCTGGTTGGTCGGTCGTCTCATCAGTTCATCTATGCTTCTGTTGTAATGAAATATCTTGGAAATCCACGCAAGTCGCCTGTAAAAGGTCTAAATATCATTCTTGGTCTTGCACCACCAGGAGATGAGACCCCATATAGCCCATTGGACAAGTTATATCATTATATTCTATCCACTGTGAATAATTATCCTGCTACATCTTGTGTTCTTGGCGCTATATTATATATGGATTATGATCCTTATGCTTTCACCAAGTACTGGCAAAGGACACCGGAGATTTTAGATTGCCTACTCCTGTCAGAGAAGGGAAATACAGCTTTGAATTTATTAGATCTTCACTCCGTCATTTATGTTCCAAGCCAAGAATTCTCTAGCATACATGTTGCTCTGGAAAAATATAACTCCAATTATGGCTATGGCTCCAATGATGACTATGACTGCGATGATGACAATAACTCATTAAATCCACCCTCTCGTAATATTTTCGCTATTCGATTTCTTCATGCTTCATTTATGGATTTCCTGATAGATGCATCAAGGTCAGGACAATACTATATCGACAAGAGGACATTCCATGGAGATCTTGCTCTATGCTGTTTTCGGAATGTCAGTCATGAAATCAACCGCTACAAACAGCCATCACCTACAATTGTTGCTCAGCAATATGCATCAGAGACTTGCTTTAATTATTTATCGCAGGCTGCTATCACGCCGCATCTGTTAGATGCATTATCAACTGTGGACTTTTTAGATGTTCTTAAATGTGGATTGCTAGCCACTCTAGATGTGGCTGTTTATGAGGCAATCGAGACACCTGCGTCGAAGGTGTTGAAACGCCTGTCTTTGCTGGTGGGAATATATATATGTCTACATGAGTTCATATTGTTCTAACTTGTTACATGTTTAGACGGATAATTCTCAGGCGGGCCGTATCTTCACTTCATTACAAGATGCTATGGATCTCCATCATTTAGACATTTTATCGAGCCGGCCTAGTTCAAACATTAATGAGGCTATTTATGCAATACTTGGATGTATTTTCCTGGGTGATATACTGGAGTCTTTCTTTCCATCTCTCAGCCACCACGTTTATGCTGAGAGAACTACGGAATTCCCTATTCATCTCAAGGGTGGTATCTCCGAAATCTATGGAGAATGGCTTCTAGAATTTCTTTTAACCCCCTCCCGGTCGAAGCAGTACACCATGATAAAGATTCATTACGAACGTGCAATATTTGCAGTACTTTCATGGTTGTGGGATCCAAGGTAGGCTCATTCACTGGACCTTACATTATCCAGCTTTTCATCTAATAATTCATTTTCTCCAGCTACGAACCACATGATACTGACCTACAGCTCTTGTTATCAAAAATTTCAAACATTTATCAGCAAGTGCACATCAATGATATCCGATGCATCATATCCACCAATAAATTCCAACTTTCTGTGCACAATGACATTTGGAAACACCTTATAGTATGTGAGACATTCATATTCATCCCTGTGTTGTTTACAATATTGTTTGTAGTGTCATGATGAACAAGGATCTCATGCTGAACAATTTCAGTCATTCAAATTACCAACAGTATTGATAGTGGATGGTAGACTGACCCTTAAGGGCATCGGTTCAGGAGTCACCAACAATGGACAGCAAGGGGTTTTGCATTTAGAAATTGCAGATGAAGGAAGATCACGCTAAAACAAAGTCGGATCAGACAGCCAACCTAGCACAGGAGCCTTTACAACAAAGAGAAGTCGCAAGGAGATCTCACAAGTTACTTGTAATTTATTTTAGCCGGATTATTGAGCTATCCATGATATGCAGGCTTAAGGTTGACACAACGGGACCGAATTGGATACATATACATGTTGAATATAACATTTATGGAGCTACATATATGTCTGGGTGTGAGCGAACAGTTCAAGGCACTTGGAGAATGAAATGAGATAGTCAATTAATAAAGGCGTTTGATGTAATTAGGCACGAGATCACCTAAAGTTTGGTTCGAGCTTGAGTAAAGTATCCCCTGTCTTACAGATGGAGAAGAAGAGTCAGTGTACTGATATGAAGGTAAGTAACCAAAAAAACAGGAGCAGAACTTGGAGGCTTTAATGTCATCTCGCATTGCTGTTTGCTTTCTTGTCACCAGTCAACCTGAATTAGCACTTTGTGAGGCATTCAACACTGGAGTGTACTGAAAATATCTGCTTGTTTGTCTCTGAATGATAGTTTCAATCCAGAAAATGATATTAAAACATTCCTACTCAGTAAATTTATGGATATCATACAAACTCATCAATTATGTTGATCATTTCCCCCAGGCTGGCCGTCTGATGATGCTGTACAAACTCTCATTGGTCGATCGTCTGGTCAGTTCATCTATGCTTCTGTTGTGATGAAATATCTTGGAAATCCGCGCAAGTCGTCTGTAAAAGGTCAAAACATCATTCTTGGTCTTGTTCCTTTAGGAAATGACACCCCATACAGCCCATTAGACCAGCTATATCATCATATTTTATCCAATGTGGATGATTATCCTGCTACATCTCGTGTCATTGGTGCTATATTATATATAGGTTGTAGCCATGACATCAATTACTTCAAAAAAACACCAGATATCTTAGATTGCCTGCTCCTGTTAGAGAGCAGGAATACAGCTTTGTATTTATCAGACCTTCACTCCATGATTTATATCCCAAGCCAAGAAAACACTTATATCCACTCTGCTCTGGATGAAACCAACTCTGATGATGATCATTACTCTTTAATTTCGTCCCTTCACAATACTATTAATAGTGTTACTCGAATTGTTCATGCTTCATTTAGTGATTTCCTCATAGATAAATCAAGGCCAACAGAATACTATATTGACCAGGGAATGTTCTGTGGAGATCTCCCTCTATGTTGTTTGCAGAATTGTAGTGATCGAATCAACCATCAAATCGATCACAGTAAAACTCTGTCACCTGACATTGTTCAACAACATGCATCACAAAATTGTTTTTATTACTTATTGCAGGCTGCTATCACACTGCATCTGTTAGGTGCATTATTAACCTTGGATTTTGTGGATGTCATAAAATGCAAATTTTCACTCAATCTAGATCCCCCATTTAAGACCTGTCAGGCATGTCAACACAACTCTATACCAGAGAGTGCCGAGGTTGATATGCAAACTATCAACTTAGTAGAGAGGAGGAGTGGAGGTATGAGACCAGTAGTATTGGCAGTAAGAAACAACCAGCTAAAGACTACAGAATAGTAACTACAACTACTACTATATATACTAGGGGACACGTTCATAAAGAGTCATGGTAAAGGTGAGTCAAACATGTGTACTATGTGTGTCTTTAATAACTATGACTGTGCACTGCGGCTGCATACTGCAACATATGTTACAAATGTGTTATACTAATAATAGAATGAAATGAAATATGTACGACTACTGTATGTTATCCTCATGTGTCAACATGAGTCGGCTTTTGTTTGTTCTTGTTGTGTAAATTATAAGAAACTGTTTATTAATTAGAAAAGAGATGTAAAAGAATAATCAAAATAAACGGTTCATGACAAGACCACAGTCAAAGCAGATGGGTCATTGGTGCTGAAATGCTCATCTTTGCTGGTGGGGTATTATATATATATGATTTATGAATTTAGATTGTTCTAACTTGTTACTTTTTAGACAGATAACTCTCTGGCAGGCCGTATCTTCACTTCAACACAGAATGCTATGGATCTCTGTCACTTAGATCTTTTATCAAGCATGCATAGCTCAAACATTAATGGGGCTATTTATGCAGTCCTTGGATCTCGTGTCCTCACTGCTATGTTCTCATTAAATGGAGACCTCGAAAGAACACCAGATGTGTTAGATTGCCTGCTCCTGTTAGAGAGGGGAGACACAGCTTTGTATTTATCAGACCTTCACTCCATCATTTATGTTCCAAGCCAAGAAAATGCTAATAGCCACTATGCTGATGACAATTACTCTTCAAATTCATCCTCTCATGATACTAGGTCCATTCGAATTCTTCATTCTTCATTCAGTGATTTCCTTACAGACACCTCAAGGTCAGGACAATACCATATTGACCAGAGGATGTTCTATGGGGATCTCGCTCTATGCTGTTTGCAGAATTGTGGTCTTAAAATAAACACCTACAAACCAGGATCACCCAAGTGGCATGTTGGGCATTTTGCAAAATGAAAATGTTTTATTACTTATCACAGACTGATATCACACCACATCTATTGGATGCATTACCAAATCTGGATTTTTTGGATGTTATAAGAGATTGTGGGAACACTGTGTCGGGTGGGGTTGAGATATATGTTGTGTTGGTGCTGAAATGCCTATCTTTGCTGGTAGGATTTCATGTATATATGCCTTTATGAGTTCAGAGTGTTCTAACTTATTACATTTTTAGACAATTCTCAGGTGGGCCATATCTTCACTTCATTACAGAATGCTATGGATCTATATCACTTAACCCATTTATTGCGCTGGCATGAATGTTGGAATATTGTAATTAGATTTACGGGTGAGCACGATCCAGACCACACCCACTCTCGTATTTGCATTTTTGTGGCTGGGTTTCATTTTGACATTTATCTAATTATGTAGATATTTCGTATATAAGTAGTGTATATTCAAGATTGTACACTATTTGTTTGCTTTACAAGCTTACTGAGGTCAAATGTTACATCACTTATTTTAACAGTGAAAGTATTGTCAAGACTATTTATGAAGTACTTGGACATATTATCTTGGTTGATACAGAGACTTCTTCCTCTCAACAACTCTTTGTAACCCACGGGGTGCCTCTGGCATACTTGGCTCCATTTGATTCGGATCCTCCCAAGATCTATCGAGAATGGCTTCTAGAATTTCTTTCAACTCCCTGTCGGTCGAAGCAGTGCGCCATGTCAAAGATGCACTACGAAAGTGCAATATTTGCAGTACTTTCATGGTTGTGGGCCCCAAGGTAAGTTCTTTTGCTGGAACTTGCATTATCCAGCTTTTCATCTAGTAATTCATTTTCTCAAGCTACAAACTACATGATCCTGACATACAGTGCTTGTCATCACAAATATCAAAGAATTACAGTCTTGTAAATAAGGAGCATACTAGACACATCATATCTAACACCAACATCTCACTTTCTATGTAAAATGACATTTGGAAATGCCTTATAGTATGTGAGACGAATTCATATTCATATCTGTGTTGTTCACAATATTGTTTGTAGAATAATGAATGAGGATCTCGCTCTGAACAATCTCAATCATTCAAATTACCTGCAGTACTGATGTTCAGTGTTGACCTAGGCACCGGCTAGAGAGTAGGAATATATATAATATAATCCCCAGGATACCTGTATACCTAGAAAACAAATAAAAATACAAGGTGGCCTCACTTCGGTCCTAACAATCAGGTAATGGAATTGCTAAGAGCACGATGAATTGCCAAGGGAAATGGATGCGAAATAGCGCGATAAAGACCGGAGGACGAAGGCTGAGGGGTGAACTGACTGATAGAATGACGGAAGAGACGACGGGTGCACGACAGGCACGATAGAGACGACAGAGACAGAGGAGGACTGCTAGGAGAAACGCTAAAATAGTTGCTCGATCGCAACTAAGATAGCTCGACAACGAGAGCACGGAGAAATACGAAACGAAGACGAGGAGGGAGGTAGGAAGGTG
>JASFCW010000404.1:0-11576 GCA_036936985.1 Crucibulum cyathiforme
AAGAAGTTATAAAATGCGAGAATAGACTTCAGATGTTGGAGACGTAGTGACTTGATAAAGTGTATGTAGATTCTCTTCGGGGCGACTCAGTGACAAGGTCACCAATAGAGTGTATTTTTAACATGTAACGTCTAGCAGAGGGTGCTCCTCGAGGACAATAATTGACAACAAAAAAAAGGAAATTGGCAATTAATCGGTGAATGAAGAGATGAAGAAGAACGTATGCAACAGCTCGGTTGGCCATCTCTAGAATGCACAAACATATACATACAATTATTGCCGTCAAATTGAACTGAATTGAGATTGATCAAAGATGGAAAGCAGTGCTGTGAGTACAGGGCCGAGCGAAGGTGTATATGCAGAGCTCATAATGTAGCGGATGGAGTGAGAAAAAAGGTGACAAGCAGAGGTATTGCTGGGAGCACCCATAGCTCACCCCCCCCCCCAGACATTACACGTGACATCACGTGATTTGATTCGACAAATTTCCGTCCACTATCGAATACTCCGCTGTCAGACTCAGCCCCGGGCACGGCGCGGTGGGCGGCGGGTGCACGACGGATGGACAAGTTGAAAGTGCCTTGTCGCAAACATATGTCAATAAAATCTGAAAAACTCGCAATTGGGTCAAGTGTTTACTTAGTGAATTACAAATGAATTTCACTCTTATTCTCAAATTCTAAAGACATATTGACACTTTAATGAGTGAAATATACAGTCTGAGCAGTACTTTACTACTATCTTTGTGAACATCGCATAGAAAATAAATTTATTGTTATTAACAAAATACAAAGTGAATAACTAAGATAAAATAGAGGGCAGCGAAGACGGGGGTAATAAAAGTGAGGGTGGGTGATGGGAGCGAGGATAGATGAGGGTAGCACAGAAGTGTGTGCTGACGTCGAAGGTGGAGATGGGGGTGAGCAGCTCTGTGTATCGAGAAGCCTGTCCTGCTGGTATGGGCGTGAGTGAGGAGGGGACGATAGAACGGCCGGCGGTGGCAGACGCTGACGTGTCAGTGCTTGTCTTGTTGGTGTTAGTGCTGGTGGTGAGGTGGCGTGGCGATGCGGCATCTGCTGGGATGGCATCGAAGGTGGAGGTGGTGTGGGCCTGCTGGCGTCGAAGGTGCAGGGTGTCGGCACTGGCGTTGACGTAGAGATGGGGGCATTGGCCATGCTCAAGTCGCAGGCGATGACGTTGAGCTCTTGATGGTGTCGGTGCTGGTCTTCAGGTGGCGATGGGGGCATTTTGGGGACATTTGCTGCGAGCCTTTTAAATATTGTTGACATATGTTTACGGTGAGGCCCGTCCCCGCCGTGCCGTGCCCCCTGCCCGGAGCTGAGTCAAACGTGACGGCGAGATAGCTTCGGAAAATTATCGGATCGAGCTATGAGTTTTATTGCTGGGCGCTGCGCAAAACGACGAGCATGAAGAAAGGAGGTGGACGAAGAGTCGGGACAACCGAGCGCCAAGCAAGAGCACGTGAGGCTGTAAATGCACCTAGATTCTAGAACTCGCTTAATGCCGTCCCGTACTACATATTCAACCGTGAACGCGAAGTTTGCGCTGGTTTGTAGAGTCGTTTCTCTGTCTTCCTATATGCTCTACTAATTCTTGAATGCGTGCTTATAGTGCATCTATCCCACTCCCGTGAATTCCACTATACATTCGTACGTTCTCGTCACCCCCATAGCCTGGGATCTGCCGCTCATTGATGTTACTCATTATATAGCTCGAAGGATCTTATCCTGTCATCTTTAACATCGAATCGCTCGATTTTCTTCAGGCATCCGTATTCTCCACTCCCACCATCATTTTCATGATCCCTATCTTCCCGCATTACGGTGGTCTTTCACTACTTGCTTCACCATCATCCTCGCTGTCGCCAACCCTTCCGGGTCACATCGATCCGCGTCGCTCGTGACGTGGGTGGCCCGTCTCGCTTATCATCGACCGCCTCAATACATATCTCCACACTTAAATCTTCCAGCTTCCATCTTGTATCCATGTCCAACCCAACTGGACGATTCGTGACTGAAGACAAGTCAATCTGCGGGACTATATCCTCCCAGATGAAGATCCAGTAGAGGCTACGATATGTGTTGGTGAACAGAGCAGGAAGGTGTGAATACGTGGTGGACGGGATGGGTGGTTGCGAAGCTTTCATTTGTACGTTTTAAACGTCTTTAAGATATCGACACATTGAGACTAATTAAACGATTTTGTTGTAAAGCTGGAAGACGTTACAACCATCCTTCCTCTCAAACAGCTGCGCGACCCTCCAGGTGGTGAATAGCTTACATCAAGCTCCCCGCTCCGTCCAATGTGGCACCTGCTAGTCTTGACGCTACCCTCCCTGATACTTCGGTCTTCGTCAGGAGGGCAGTTGCACATCGAACTCCTCGCCCTATGTAAGTGTAAATCTAACCGTTACTTGGGAAATCTAAAGCTTGCACCCGCTATACTAGGCTTCTCCTGGCGACAATCTTCCACGCACACATTCGCCGTCACTTCCCAATGGCCACTCGCTCACCATCTCGATGAGACTGTTCTTCATCATACTTCATTCTTCGTGGAAAGGACAGCTCTCCATCGAACTCATTGCCCTATCTAAAGGCGAAACTGACTGCCATTCACAAGATCTGCACCCAACTGAGAAGACTTCAACCAGTCTCAAACAGCACAGCTACTTCAAAGCCACAATGGATAGCGAGGATAGTTCCCACATCTAATCCTCTTGCTCTCCACTAGTGCAAGGTCTCTGCGCCCGACGAACCAGTCGATCGCATATTCGCTTATCTCTTCAAGCATTCTATGTCAATGTGATTCATAGGTGGTGAAGATGACTGGCGTAGTCCGATGATCGTCCTCACGCGGACGATACTATAGGTGTGGTGGGGAATGATCCGGCGGAGACTCGGGTATTGGTGGGGAGGAAGCCAGGAAGGGATGGTTAGAGGGACGGATAGACAGAGGGTTCAGTGGTACGTTGTTAACTCTCTACTGGCAAGCGACGCTTTATCTAATTAAATGAATTTCGTTGTATAGCTGGAAGACTTTGTATGCAACGGCTCCACCGTCTTCGTGGCGACCTTCGTCGACCACACTCCCATCCATCTTCCATTATCACTGCTTGCCATATCTTCCAAACGAATCAATATCTCCGCCCCGCTCGCTACTGGGAAGGACAACCGTGGCATCACTATAAATACTCCACCAACCCAACCAGCTTTCATGTTTGGTGACTGAAGACGGAGAAGCATGTCTTGAACCCACCTTGAGCTCTTCTCCTGGTCCTATGCGCGATAGTTCTGCCATCCGATATTCTCAACATCTCAGGCCCCAACGAATGGATGTGCAGTTGAAGATATAAAGGCGTGGAATTATAGGCGAGGAATGTGTGAGTTGGAAGCGAGTAGTACTGTGGACTGTCGCTGGTTGGATAGTCAGACCTTCTTACGAATCGGGCATGTACGTAGACAAATATTAAATGTATTTGCCAATTCTTTGTTACACAATAGCTACTAAAGAGTTGGCCATAGCGAGGCGGTGGTTAATCAACCTATAGTACTACTAAGTCTCGTCACTCAACACTCTGGCCAAGGAGTCCCAAATCCATCTCTGTTGTCTTCAACCACCACACCAAAAGTTTGGGAGACAACGGCATGTATATTAATTCCAGATCCATGGTGTTACCGCACTCAACTATAATGAACGGCAGGAACTGTAAACTGGAGAACGTCCCATTGCGTAGACGCACTGAGGAAGGGAGGTGGAGAGATAGCTGCAGTCGAGACCCAATGATGAACTAAATACATACGTTTTAGAAGACAAGGGGCCCCAAACAGCACAAATCATCGCTGGAGATATGCGCTTGGCAGCGGCAGCTAATCAAATCCTCCGTCCATATTAGGACCTACCTACTGCATTGTGAGTGCCCTTCTCCACCAGCTACCACTGCACCGATATCGATGTCTTCGCGATCATCCCAACCGTCACCCCCCGTCACGCCGGATAGGATTGTTGAGGTCCTTAGCGTACACGCCCTGAGGTTTCAATGGAGCAGGTGAGTTCTCCATGGCGGAAGGCATATGTGGGGTTGGCGGAGCAGATGGAAGAAACAGATAGCATGAGGTTGGAGGGGCGAGCGGTGCGGGCCAGGGTGGGATATCGCGAGCAGAACAAGAAGTAAGGGCGGACGGCTCAAGTGATCAGAATGAACCAGTGGCCTATGAAGACTGTCGGGGACGGGCGCAGGACAGGGCTAAACGGATACAGAATCTTACAACGATGATATTAATGGAAGCTGTTTCGACAATTAAAGGAGACGTACCTATATGTAAAAGTCTGCCCAATCCACAGCGGATCCGTCGAATAAGAAGTACAGGCATGACCGTTGAGAAGCAAAGGGGATGATCTGTATACCCCGCAACGAGAGAATTGCTTCCCAAACGACGCTCCATAGCCTGCAGATCGTTGGTCATTCTGCTGTTGTGGTATGGGGGGGCAGTGCAGGTCGCCTTTGGGTTGGTGAACGCAGACGAGCGGTTGGCAAGATTAAAGCCAAATAGCCGTATGAAGGAGCAGAGCCAGATAGTTAACAATATGCCCGAAGATGTAGTTGCGAACATACACATCAGTCTATTTGTATTCTGCAACTTCCGCGATCGATTCACATCCGCACCCGCATGCTCTACCCTATCCATACTCCATCTGGCTCATCTCAGTTGAATCCTAGCAAGAAGAGCGTTCAAGAATCCTCATGGCACATATTACTGAAGCTTGCGGTGCTCGGAGAATCGCGGTGTTTTTTGAGTAGATGTTATAGATGTTGAAAACAGAATAGCCATTGAGGGTGCGTGTGGTCCAGATGCGTGTTGGTATTAGGTGTGGCTTGGCGGAAAGTGGAGGGAGGAGGGCGGAAACAACCCAACAATATAGTGGGAAATCGGTGAAGACGGGTAGGACTAACAGGATGCGTTGCGTGGCGCAATGAAGGACAATCACATCCTGGCCTGGGTGTCAAATCCTTTCTCCTTCCCATCCACCGACCACAGAGGTTGAGCATCCCTTCATGACTTCGATCACCTCCACTCCCTATCTTCAATTGCCTGCATCTGCTTCATGCTCAGCTAATCGAGTTGAATTTGCGCATGGCGTTATGAGAATCTCAGTGAAGTTGGTTGAATGTGAAGGCTGAAGCAGCGGGGCGAAAGAGGGGTGTCGGAGGTTTGGAAACGCGCCTTCGATAGTTCATGAATAAGGTCAATAAGCGAGTGGGAGGAAAGGTCATGCGGTGGATCGACGCAGAACGCAGAGGACGAAGAGGAAGAGTAAGCACGTCATGCCTTCACCCAGCAGCAAATATTAGCCGCCGTGTCGCAGTGATGGGCCATGCTGATATCAGTAGTGCTGGAGAATAGAGGAGACTGGATGAATGAATCGATTGGAAAATGATTGGTGGATGAGGAGATGAAGGGGAAACGTACGCAATACTGGGTGTCTCTAGCAGGCGTATATAAACTGCCGTCGAATTAGATACAATTGAGGCTGATCAAGAAGGATGACAGTTCGGTGAGGACTGGGCCGAGCAAGAGTGAATTGACATAGTTGATAGTGTATGAGGAGATCGAAGATTGCAGCGAGAAAACAAACGACAAGAGGTGATGCTGGTCGCTGCATAAAATGACGATCATGAGGAAAGGGAGGACCCCCGAATATAGATAGCAGTGCCTGATCCAGTTCTATATAGATTTTAGAAAATTTTGAGAATGCCTGATCCTTTTCTATATAAAAACGGCCCAAATTGCGATAGAATGGCTGAGGTTTTTTCTATATAAAATTTGGGTGCAGCCACTATGCCTGCTCCCGGTCTATAAAAAATCGACGACGGAGAGTCGAACTCGCAACTTTTGTTGAGTGCTCGAAATAGTGATTTTGCAAGAAAAAAAAAAGATTTTACAAGCTCAAAATTTTAATTTAATTAAATAATATGCCTGAGCCTCTGTCTATATAAAATTTAGCTGAGCGGTAGGCCTGAGGAGATGTCTATATAAGAATCCCGTAAATATGTCTATATAAAATTTGCCAAACTGGGATCAGGCCTCCAAAGGCACTTTCGGGGGCCCTGGAAAGGGAGGTGGACGGAGAGTCGGAACGAGACAACCGAACGCCAAGAAAGGGCACGTGAGGCCGTAAGCGCTTAGCGCGCGCTAGAACATGCCCAATGCGGTCGTCTATGCTGTTGGTTTCCAATGGCAATCCACAAGAGTGGGTCCCAAGAGCCAGCATTTGGTACAAGAATGTCACCGCATTTGAACAAGATGTAGAGCAGTATCATCAAGCAACAGCGAAAGAAAATCAATGGATTTTATGAAATGCATGTCGACCTCCCTTTGCGCCAAACAGGATAATCTAAAAAAAAAATCATTTGCATGCATCTGGGTAGGGCTGCCAACCGTACTGTATACGGTTATGGGCCGTAAATATACGGCAGGAATACGGCATGGACCTGTACTGTGGCTTGTACCGTACAGCAAAATTTCAAAGCTCTGACGGTACGGTATGGTAGAATTTACGGCTGTAATACGGTATACGGGTCATACGGGTAGGTTTTACATTTATTGACATTTAAATTAAGTGTACTATTCAATCACACGTAAAATAAATGTACCACTTCTGGACTAAATGTATTGAATAAGTGTCTTGCAAGTGATGTTAGACATTTTAGCGCATCATTTCATGTAGCCTGCGACTTGCTCATTGTTGTACATTGTTTCATTTGGCAATTGATGCCTAACATGCAAATAATGAACGAGTGATGTGCATTGCAAGTGCATTGCGTCGTAGCAGCGGCAGCACTGCTCGTTCCTTTCGACCTGTCTGCTTGACATCTCTACCGGGCAGGCGCCTCCTTTCCGAAAACTTGGCTGTCTAGCGTAAACTATTTCTGTCTTTCTTTTAAGCGCCGAAATACGGCCGTACACGGTCCGTAAACGGCCATTTTTGACGGGTCTAAAACGGGTGCTACAGTCGAACCCCTCTTAACCCATACCCCTTGGTGGATGGCCCAGGTTATGGGGTATGGGAGGTTATGGGTTATAAGGGGTCAATTTTGGTGAAAATCATAAGTTGGGAGCTGAGCAAAGCTATGGGTTATGGGAGGTTATGGTTTATGAGGAGTATGGGTTAAGAGAGGTTCAACTGTACCCGTACCATCAGCCACTTCAAATTATCGCTGACGGTATGGCATCCGTTACCGTAGTACGGCACCCGTATAACCATATTATACGGTTACGGTTGGCAGCCCTACGTCTGGGAGGTATAATAAATCACTTGCTCATCTCAATTGCAATCAGTATGAATGTATAGCAGTGACATCTCTGTTGTGTATGGTTGCAAATCACGATAATAGCATTTTTCTGTGATTGATCGGTTGTATTCAGTGTCTGATACTGTGATCACATCTTGAATTCTTCTTATAAGCGGGAGCTGCTGGGTTATATTCACAAACCCCATCAAGGAACTAATGTTACGAGTCCAACGAGCCCAGGAACTGAAAGTTCCTTCAAAAACACAAGATCTTCTCGAATATGGAGCAATTGCTGCTCGTATGCTCAAAGAAATTGCTGAAGTGACAGGAGTCCCATGCTTAAAAACAATCACTGGTCTTACCACATTGATCATCCAAATAGTTGAGGTACCTACCTAGCCTTCTACAGTTGCCACCCCTTTCACTGAAGAAGTCATGAAAAAAATAGACTGTCCAGTATAACAAAGATGAATGTATACACATGACAGAACGCACATACTGGCTCATTTGCGCAATAATCAATATTTGTAAGAATACCGAGGCCAAACTGCTGCCAGATATGGTGCGGAATATTGAACAATTCCAAGAGTATGTCAGCACCACACTCTAGCAATATAACGGGCACTAAATCCCATGTTTCAATGCAGCACTCTCCAGAAACTACTCTCTTACATGCGTATGCATGTTGATGGTACAATTCTAAAGCATGTTATTAAGCACATGCATATATCTACCCTCTTATCTGACTGTAATAAAGCCATCCAGCATGCTTTGGATGTATTTGGGGTGCGTTCTTACACTTTCTTTATTTCCATTTATCTTATTGACTACAAATGTCATCAAAACATAGGTTCAGTCACAGGTGATCACCACCGTTACTCTCGCAGAGATGCAAGAGCATGCTTCTCGTCATCACCAAGAAGTTATGAATATTCTGTCTTCCAAACAGGTGGCACTGCCTGCTGGAATGACACCCGAGGACCTTAGACACAGGTAGGATAAGTCAACCCTCAAACAACATGTAATCTGAATTCATTTTATATCGTAGTTCAAGCACTCTATCCTTACTGCCTGCATCACCTCTCATTTTCACCGGTCGTGACAAGGAACAACAAGAAACTATCACTATAATTCAGAACAATACTTCAGCTAGGATTGTCATCCTTGGCCCAGGGGGGATTGGAAAGATGTCATTAATACTCTCTGTGATACATGATCATAATGTCATAGATATCTTTGGTACACAGCAGTATTTCATCTCATGCAATGCTGCAATCACCACTGACAGTTTGGTCAGCACTATTGCTAAATACTTTAACCTGGAGCAGAAGCCCAAATTATCAAATGCAATTATTGGCTACCTAAATCATTCTAAAGAACCAGCTTTGATGGTTCTCGACAACTTTGAAACTCCATGGGAGATTCCAGAACATAGATCAAAGGTCGAGAATTTCCTCGCTCTTTTGGCTAATATATCCCATCTGTCAATTGTGGTGTGTCAGGTTGATAAACAATATTCTGCAATATTAACATCTTTCATTACTAGCTTACAATGTGAGGAGTTGAACGGCCTGCCAAAATTCGATGGACCAGACCCTTTTTAGCACCACTTGAGCCTCTCACCGATGATGCAGCGGAAGAGATATTCCATGACATAGCTGATATCAATGACGATGAACAAGATCTCATGGAGCTCCTCAAGCTTACGGACAACCTCCCTCTCACAGTGACACTTATGGCTCACTTAGCAGAATCTGAAACCTGTACCAATATTCTCTCACAATGGAAACAGGAAAATAAATCCCTTCTGTCCAATGGTATGGACAGGATATCAAGTCTAGAGAAATCTATATCTTTGTCAATCTCTAGTCCACAAATGAAAAATACTCCAGATGCTTTAGAGCTACTATCACTACTATCTCTTCTTCCTGATGGAATATCAGAAGTGGCTCTTCTACAGATGAAGCTCCCACTTGATAATGTCTCCAAATGCAGATTTATACTCATTTCGACCTCACTAGCATATGTAGACAGCCAAGGATGAGTGAAGGCATTGACTCCCATTCGCGAGTTTACTTGCACATATCATTGACCACGAAAGAAGTCCCTTCAAAGTCTCAATGCATATGTGAATCAAATACTTGATGTTTGGATGACAGATTATGAATATCCCAGCCAACATCAGATCAATGTCATTTCAAATGAGTTGGGAAACATATATTCCATATTGGGTTATGACCTTCAACTTGCTCAGGATTATGCCGATAACAATTTCCAGACAGTAAAAGCAGTCATATCCCTTCTTCGATTAATGGACTGGACAGCAATAGGATTAATAGATTTTTTACTATCTCTTAGCTCTACAGTTAAGAAGCTTGAAAACCAGAAGCTGCTACAGGGACAGATACTTCATTATATTGGCAAATTGTCCTGGAGATATCTCACTTCCAGAGATGCAGAGAAGGATTTAAAGGATGCATATGATTGCTTTGAGAGTGTGGGCGCATTGAATAAACAAGGTATGTACTCCTTTAGTACTTCGAGCAGATGTATAATAATATCATTAATCACTATAACTACAGTGGAGACTACTATATCTTTAAGTCATCTGGCAGGAGACCCCATCAAGGCTTTACATATGTCTAGGAAGGCAGTCTCAATGGCGACACATGGTTCCATAGAAATCTATGTTCAATCCAGGGCTTTCGCAGCTTTGTCCCTCAATCTTTTATACTCTGGCTATATTAAAGATGCCCTGCATTTTTTACAAGAGTCAGAGGCTTTGTCAAGAGTGACTGGAAACTTAAAATGCGAACTCACCTGCATTGTCATTCGCATCTGTGCATATGCATGCCTGGGAAAGCTTGAGGAAGCCAGCATGCTCTGCAATCATGCAGCCCAAATATGCAATGCCTTGGATCTAAAATCCTCAGCTCTAGGACCATCATTTCTGACTTTGACTTTAACCCATGGGTTTATTTGTTTCCTGAAGTCTGAATACCATCATTGCCAAGAAGTCAATCAGAAACTTCTTCAAATGTTCAGTTTGGAATATCTTCATGATACACTGTTTCACGCACTGGTTTTACACAATCTAATCGAGGTTGAAATTGCCACAGGATGCATCGCTGATCTGCAAATGCAAATAAACTTCGAAAAATTAGAATTGATAACTGAACTGCTTTCTAGCTATTGGTTAGGACATGCTCACTTGCTCCCATGGAACCGGTCCCAAATATCTTTTGATAATGGGGACTTGAAAAATGCTGCTCTTCAGTGTTTACAATCTTTGAAGACCTTGTCTCACTGGTGGACAGATGACAACTGGCCACAATGCTTAAATTTTCTTGGAGATATATATCTGCAACAGCAAGAGCAAGATTGTGCAATGAATAACTACATCCTATCTCTAGTTACTGCTCACAAACTTCAGTACAAGCTGTACATACATCAGGCAATCCATCGTATTGGGGATGCTTTTCTTGCACTAGACAATATCCATACAGCTATATCGCTGTTTGAAATAGCTGTGGAGGGATTTACTGAAATGGATATGTATCGTGGCAAAGGAGAATGCATGATTCGGCTTGGAGACATTGCCAATCTGCATGGAGAATTGGAGAATGCAAAAAGCTTATGGACAAGTGCAATTCCTTTGTTCCAAAAGAGTGAACAAGGCAGAGAAGTTATAAAATGTGAGAATAGACTCCAGATGTTGGAGATGTAATGACTGAAGGAATGTAGGTAGTGTTACAAATAGCGATCTTTCCAAAATGTATTATGAGGCTTATGTAAAAAGAATCGTTCTTTTAGGGTGTTTTAGTAGAGCACAAGTATTCTGCCTGTGCTACACTGCTGGGATGGACAGCAGCCACACCTTATGGCACAGCTGAATTGCTTAAGTAACTACATTATATAATAAGGACTATTTTTCACAACCCTATTTTCTATTCACATGCTCAAATCAGCACCACTCTCTTTTAATATATAGGACAAGCTTTTTGACCTATGCTATGCCATGGGGGTACTTGTTCCTCATACCTCTAGCTACACTGGCTCAACAGCTTGTTGGGGGCTCTGCCCCCAAACCCCCAGCTGAATCCTAGTTCTTTAGTGCATCTTTCATCCCTGTTTTCATTACACATATTAAATCCCTGTTTTCATTACACATATTAAATCCCACTTTTCAAATTCAATCTTTAATCCTAAATTTAATCAATATTTCTAATCTTAGTTTTATTTCTCATCTCTAATCCCATCCCAT
>JASFCW010000405.1:0-11561 GCA_036936985.1 Crucibulum cyathiforme
GGCCCGTGTCCTGAGATGTCTACAATTGAATAAATTCACGATCGATAGATCGTCCATTGACCGAATTCTGCGTTTTTGAGTTACGCTTTTCTCGATTAGCGATACGCGTATAAACGTAGCACTTGCAATCATGAACATGTGAGTATGAGGTGAGGAGATACATATCTCGGCCCGACGAGAGGAGCTTCCTCCACACAAATCGCTGTCACAATTCCATTATGTACCTGTATGGAATAACTTGCAATGTTAGTGGCGATAAGTGTACTAGGCGTCGCCGGAGTCCAGCGACCTGCAAAGGGGAAAACTTCAAATTACACACCTCACATGATCATTCATTTCGATGCTCCGCCAGATGTTGGCTGCCTAGGAGGAATTGGGACATTGAAAGGACAACAAGATTTAACAATTGCACCAGCGCGGCGTGATGTACCATCTTTCTTCTAACAAATTAGCCGCAAGATTGAGTACAAGGGGAGACCTCCACATAGCTGGATGAATGTAGTGTATAAAATGTATCTATAGAAAGTTCGCGGGGTTATTTAAGCGAATCGGGTGTTGGGGCGGGCTGGCCGTGAGTGAGTAGGCGTTGTAGCGAGCGAGCCAATGGTGTAATGTATGACTTTCCAGTGATTTTGAGGTTAAGATGTAGGCGTCTACCAGCCTCAGCTCACGTCGGATCACTTTGGAGGGAGATTCAGAATTGTGAGATGTATGGATGCACGCCCGAGGGGTCGAACACGACAGCCTTGCCCATATACCTTAGGCTTACCGACCAGTGACCACCTCAATCCTCCATAACCTCGGGGTGTGATTTCAGATACTAGGGTCACGGCGGGTTTGTGTTGAAGAAACCGCCTTTAATCGCCCGAACGTCTAGGATTGGGTGCGATCAAAGATCCTCAAACGTTGCTCGTCACGTAATGCTCCGTATACACTCAGCGGCCGAAAGGATCAAATAGTCTCAACCCTATAATCACGATTCTTCGTCAGCGAAGGCAGCAAAAACAGCAGGGGAAGACGTGCTGTAGCAGCCTCCTTGATCCCTGGAGTTCTCCTATCTCGCACATTTGCAGCATATAATACAGCTCATGGAGTGCCCAACGTTAACGACGAACGATATAGCAGCTTCCTTGATCCTTGGAGTTCTCCTCTTTCGCACATTTGCAGCATATAATGCAGTTTATCGAGTGCCCAACGCTAGCAACGAACGACATACCTTCCCAGATGCTGGATCTGTTCAATGACTCATTGTGAGAATGGCAATGATGATGGTTTGGCGGTCACTAGCATACTGGGATGCGAGAGCGGGATCCTTCGGATGACTGGGTGATGACGTACTAGAGTACTTAGTTGATTTCCTGAAGTGGGGAGATAAAGTAAATGATCGCACAAAGTAAAAACGTCTGAGCAGAGTCTGAAGGATACTTGTACATTTGAGGTTTTCTTGGAACGAGGGCGTGGATCGTGCAGCAAGAGCAGCTCGTCAGTTCTAGGAAGGTGGAATGGCGAAAGTCCTAGAGACTAGAGGAGCGATCCAAGAAGATGAGGTAAAGCACACTCAAGCCGAACGGGCACCTTGCGGTGTTGCTTATGGTAGTCGTAAGATCGTCTCATAAAACGGTAGGAAAGAACAACGGCTAACCATGGTGCCACTGAGTCATCCTTAGCAAAATCATCGCTCTTGCAATGAATGTGTTCCAGCTGCACGCCTCGCTTCTAGCAGCGCGGCTCACACGACATAAACCTCACACAGCGCAAGTCGCGAAGCCGTGCCAATTGTATGGCATCCGTGGGCAGTTGGCACTTGCTATCCCGGATCCACGTAGCATTCGCATCTTCACAATCTTGTGCTCGGATGAAGTCTGTACGAGGTCGAAGAGTCAGCTATGGCTCCAGATGGGCGTAACGGGACGATGCGTAGGCAGAAGGATGGCTGTAGCTTAGCAGGGGCAAAACTCACCAGACTCACAATGGGATCACTCTGCTACTTTATAGCAGGCAACGCACACGACGTTTCCAAGTTTTGCGGGCCTGTTTACGCAGCGGCAGACGTATCATGAGTCAACATCTCGAGTTTTATTCAATCGGGACCAATGCAGGAGTTGATCAAGTAAATGTGCGTACGTGTGCTAGCGCTTTGATCCATGTACGTGAGGGCTTATATCTGACGGCTGCTAGCAGGGTACCATAAACACGCTGAGGCGAAGAAAAATATAGAAATACATGTTCTATTGACACACATTTGTCAAGGCCTTTACTCGCACAGCCACAATCCTGCTTTCCTCTCCGAAGGAAAACGGCGGGTTGATCTTACCAAATATTGCTGTCTATCGACGTGATTTATATTTGATCCGCCCTCATACCTACGTCTGTGCTAATCCCTACTTTCCTCTGCACTGCCCCAGTTATCACCTAGATATGCAAGCATCTGAAATCTTCAGGTAGCGCTTACGAGAAGGCACGGTTGAGGCTCAAGAATGATGATGGACCATTACCTACAGGTGCTGGTGCGAAAGGCCAGGCAGGTTAAGCCAAAATCTCAGACAAAGGCTAAATCCGCCTCGAAGACTGCTGCTGCGAAATCCAAACCCGAATCGAAACGAAGGCTACCCGTAGGCGCAAGAAACCATCTTCTGATGATGAGGACGAAGAGGGGCCCAAAAAGAGTAGAAGTCTATGGAGAGGGTTCTCGGTGCCAAGGCTGAGGTTTGAGGTACGTTAAGATTTTGAATGTTCATTGCGGTGGATGGATCTGCAGACGACAAGCAGGTACAACAACGCTTCGATTAATGCATCTAAGAGTGCGCACCTCAACATTCCGACTACCCATGTTCTCCTTCACCCGCTTGTACACGCCAGTCTCCCGCTATTCCCACCCGGCACCCACCAGTACCTCCAATCCAATCCAACCAGCGTCCGGACAAACATCGCATCTCTATACCACCATCTTTTATCGCCGGTGTGCGTCAATCCATCCTCGGTGAAGATAGTCTGGTCCGAGTTGAAGAACCTCTTGGTGACGAAGGGACCGAGGATGCACATTTCTCCTTGTTGTAGGAAGGTTGCTGCAAGGGAGGGGGGAAGGAATGTTAGCGTGTATTGTTCAAGAAACAAGCAGAGGAGAAAGAGATGGAGATATGGAAGGAAGGGGGAGATGGTAAGAGGGAATGAAACCAGACGCACCAGGTAATCCCCTCCCCAACCTGAGGGGCAGGGAGCTTCATCTCAAAGGAGGGGACGAGCACCCCGACTGTGCCGTAACGCATGAGCTGGAGATGGAGCACAGGCATAGGCCATTACTCGCCAGTAGGGGCTGAGTAAAGATGGTGGTGGTGAGTGAAGGAGATAGGAATAACTTTTCTACACTGCACGCGTACCTCGTCTGAGAAATACGTCCCGTTCCCAACGCCTAAATCCAACAATGCCCTCGCAATCTCCTCCACTACCGTCTTAAACCCCCACAAAGCTGAGGTACATACATGCACTCAGCTCGAACTACATCCACTCGGCCACATCCTTTCCACCTACAGCTCTCTTCACCTCTTCCTCCTCCTCGTGCATCTTGATGACATCGCGTCACCCGAGGGCAGGGCGCGTGCGGTGTATACACGCGGCATAGGGTGATGTCGATCCTAGCGAAGGGTTCTATTACGAGGCCATTCTCGGAGACAGTGCAACAGCGGACATGGCCTCAGACGGAGGAGGGTAGAGAGAACTCGATGGACCTTCGCCGTAGAACCCTAGTTTGTTGGTTGTTACGCAGATGTAGAAGAAAGAACTGCAAATGGGACTGGGGTAGTGTGTGGAGCTAATAGCGTTACTGCTCAGAGACAGGTAGAGAGTAAGTAATGGATCACCAGCAGACAGCTGCAGGAATGAGGATGTGAATGCGGGGAAGGAACGGTGAGCTAAACTTGGAATGCAAAAAGCGAACGTACGTGCTGACACGAAAAGAACAACCTTGCAGCGTGAGTGAGTTGCTAAGAATAGACTATTGTTCCCACTACTCGAGTACACCTGATAGAGAAGACTCTTATAAACTCATGTTCGCTCGAATCAATTGAAATGATTCTTCCAAGCGTAAATCAGCAGGCTCCATAGGTGCTTTAAATTTCTTCTCCCAACGAAACGACATAAATCCGCCGCATTTACAGCATTGGCCCATTCCAGAATGATCGAATTACTCTCCTGTGATGACGTGGTGGAGTGCTGCCAAGCTGTTAACGTCCTTGCGGAGCTCCTTATTATTCAATCCAACTATTCGGGAAACGTGAAATGTTTGGACATTGCCATTGTATTCCTCAGATATTTTTTGCGTGCGTTTCTATCCGACACTCTACTCCTCCCTCGAGCCTTCAAAAACTTGGGCGCTTCGTTCCGACTCCGACACGAGATTGCAGTCTATCCCGATGATCTATATCACGCTTTGTCGTGTCAGCGACAAGCCCTCGACCTCGTAATTCGTGGTCACCCAGACTATTGCGACATTTTGAACGAATTGGGTGCTACACTTGTAAAGTGCTTCACAACGACTCAAGACATCACTGACATTGATGAAGCTATTTTCTCATATGAAAAAGCGCTAGAGATCACTCCAAAGTCCCACTCGCAGCTCTTGATTGCATTGAACGGGCTTGGTACAGCAACTATTCTGAAGTTCGGGGCTCTGAATGAGACTCGTTTGTTAGATCAAGGGATTGAATGGCATCGAAAGGCGGCCACAGTGCGACCAGAACCGTGCGTTTCGCGCGCTTTGGTACTCCATGGACTTGGGTGGGCTTTAGTCAACCGGTACGAGAAAACCAACCAACGCAGTTATTTAGACCACTCGATCTCATATCAGCGCGAAGTCCTTGATATCCTCTCTACCCGAAATCCAGTCAGAATTGCGTCTTTAAATAATATTTCCATTGTTTACAGGCTACTGTTCGAAAGAACGGGTCAGATGGACTTCCTTCAGCAGTCTATAAACTCGTTAAAGGAAGCCACATCGTTACTACCTTCTCACCACCCGCACCTAGCTGTTCTACTCCATAATCTTGGTACATCGTTGAGGGAGGTATATCCTCATTCTGGTCGACCGGAAGATTTGGAGGCTGCAATCGAGACTTTGATACACGCGCTTGACCTGTCCTGAGCCCCATCGTTTACGGCCTACCACATTAGACAGTCTCGCGCTTGCGTATCAGCTAAAGTTTGAACAATCTGGACTGCTCGAGCGCCTAGATGATGCCGTTGCTCTTCATCGCAATGCTCGAAGATTATACATTGAGTACAACGGAAAAGACGAGCATGGAAATCTTCACAATCTTGCTAATGCGGTCTATACTAGGTTTCGACGCTCTGATCGGCAAGAGGATCTTCTGGAGACTATTTCACTGTATCAAGCGACGCTTTCCTCTATACCGAAATCGCATTATTCCCGACCTGCTTCTCTGAATAATTTGGCTTATGCGCTGAAATCTCAATTTCAACGTACAGGAAACATAGAGAATTTGACTGATTCAATTGCACTCTTACAGGAAACGCTACAGCTCACCGAGGAAACTGCGGTCATCGACGATGGCTCATCTCAGACAAAACACCATCCTGCTCGAGTTCTAGCTCTCAATAATCTTGGAAATGTTATCCTCATGCGCTTCGAAATAGAACGAAATACAGATGAAGCCGACAAAGCGATCGAGTGGCATCGAGCTGCAGTTACTCTCACAAGAGAACTATGGCACAATGAACGGGCTACGTTTTTGAATGATCTTGCGTGTGCTTTGCGCACGAGATATAGCTATTCATTCTGTCAAAATGATACCAGAGAGGCATTGGCCTTACACCACGAATCTCTGAGTCTTATTGGTCAAAATCACCCGGAGACATCGAAGATATCTTCCGATCTTGCGAAATCGCTTTTCTTACATTACTCCAATACTCAAATTTCGGCATCTCTGGACAGCGCAGTCATTTATTTCCGTGTTTCTGTCTCGTGTAAATCCTCCCCTATGTCTATACGTTTCATTGCGGCCAGGGAATGGGCGCAGAGTGCGGACTCAGCCTCGCACCCGTCTTCATTAGAAGCATATGAATCTGAAATTGGGTTCCTCCCACTCCTCGCCACTCTAGGGCTGGATATAAAATTTCGCCAGGAAGTACTTAAGTCAGGAACCGATGGTCTTGCAAGAAATGCAGCGAATTGCGCTATTCGGCTCGGAAATTTTGAAAAGGCTGTAGAGCTTTTAGAGGCCGGACGTGGTGTTTTCTGGTCTCAGGCTCTACAGTTACGAACACCTATGGACGAGCTACAGGACGTTGCACCAGAACTTGTGGCAGAATTGCGATCTATTTCATTGCAACTCGAACAGGGCTCCCATCGATCGGCTTCTGATTCTCTGCTACTAAAAGATGGAGAATCCCTTCAAAGTGTTATCGACGCACAGGAAATTCACTTCCGACATCTGAGCGAGAAATGGTCAGCAGCATTAGAAAAGGTTCGACAACTATCCAGTTTCCAAGACTTCCTCTGTCCACGTCGATTTCATGCATTGAAACGGGCTGCGAATAATTCTCCTGTCGTTATATTGAACGCGAGCATTGCAGGATGCGATGCACTTATTATTATCAATGAAGGTGTCGCACACATTCCATTGAATAAATTCGACATGAAAAAGGGGGATATACTTGTTCGCCTTGTTCAAGTTTCATCTAACTCAATGCGATCTCGCAATGATGGAATATCTAGCTCTGCTATTCGTTTATCAACGGATGATTCTGTTAACAGGATAATCTATAATCTGCGTAAAGGAAGACTTGTAAGAAGTTCAACTGTCGAAATTAACGAGATATATCGATATGTATTAGAAGCTTTATGGGATGACGTTGTACAACCCATTATTCAACATCTTCAGATTCAGGTACGCATGTTTCATATAAGTTAATAACCTCGGGTATTCGTTCAATTTTGCTCACTGATTATAGAGATCTGCTAGTACACCCATACGATTGCACTGGTGCTCGACTGGGCTTTTCACCTTCCTTCCTATCCACGCTGCTGGCTACTATATACAAAATTCGGAGAATTACGCCTCTCAGTATATCGTTTCATCATATACGCCTACACTCTTCGTCCTTCTGATTCCTCGTCGACCTTCTGAATCAGAACCTAAGAGTATGCTCGAAATGATGACTGTAATTCAACCGAAGACCCTACCGTTTACCGAAGTAGAGCTCAAGATTATTGAGTCTCGCGTGCCTAGAGAATGCTTGATCACGTTAGGTACACCGAATGTGCCAGCATCAGTGGACAAGGTTCTTTCAAACCTATCAACTGCGTCCATTGCTCACTTCGCCTGTCATGGCCGTCAAGACGCAGTCAATCCGTTAGAGAGTGCGCTTCTGCTGGAAGATGGGGAGCTCAAGGTATCCCAGATAATGCAACATGAGATGCCGAACGCATCTTTGGCTTTCTTATGTGCATGTGAGACAGCTATGGGCACCGATGTGCTTCCAGATGAAGGGATTCATCTTGGATCCACATTGCTATTTTCAGGATTTAAATCAGTCGTTGCGACCATGTGGTTAGTAAGACCTTCGATTTTAATTTATTCATGTCTAAATGAATGTATATTTAGGAGTATTTCTGACGAAGATGGGCCTAAAGTTGCAGATCACTTCTACGAGAAGATATTCCACAGTGAACAGTATACTTCGATTAAATCAATACCGCAAAACTTGGAGTTTGGGCATACTGCAAGAGCTCTACACCATGCCATTAGTCAACTTCGATCTGAAGGCATTGACTTTCGTCGATGGGTTCCTTTTATTCACATAGGAAAGTAAAACTACCAAGCTAACGCTGATTTAAAACCGCTTTGACTAGTAACTTTTCTGTATATGAGACGCCTTTACATTTAATGATTTAAATCGAGCCTTGTATACAGACATTGTTATCCCTCAAAACAGTAGTACAATAACCAGTTCTAGTTCATTTACTTGTAGAGCGAACACATCTACTACCCCACTCTCTGGCGACCACTCCTCGGTTATCAGCAGCACCACCTGAAGGACCTTCGTCGACATAAACCCACTCTTCTTCCCAATGACATTGTACTCCTTCAGCACGCATCCCTTGACCCTCTTACCCTCGCACAGATCAGCGAGACTGGTGTTCGGGTCGACGCCGGCGAGCTCGTTGGTGGCGAGGTGATGGGAGATGCTGTGCGGGATGGTGATGGCGATGGGTTACTTTCATGGTTAGACGTGGCATACACGCAAATGTTGCCAATGAGGTTGTAAGCTTTGCGCATGAATGGAGACGCTCGAGGGTGACTTGTTCACCGGTTTGGAGATTGACGAGGTTCTTGAGGCTGTATGAGCGAGTGAACGTTGAGTCCGTGATCGTGAAGCGACGGGTGCAAGAGAGTTGAATCGAAGATAGGAGAAGGGGTATGGATAAGGAAAAGGTACCATGGAACTCCATGGTGTGTTGATGATGCGCACAAGCAAGCACTTGATGCGCTTATGGGATCAACCTCGCGTGAACGAGTCTACACACAGTTATCATCACACCGCGAAGCACAGATTATCAGGTGATCTGAAAACTTGATAAAACGTAACTGAAACTATAATATCATAGTTTAAGTTACTTTCGGGAGAACTCAATGGACCTTCGCCGTAGAATCTTGGTTTGTTAATTGTTACGCGCATCGGGAAAGAGAAACTGCGGATGGGACTGGGGTGATGCGGGGAACTAGTAGTGTTACTGCTAAGAGCTAGGTAGAGAGTAATTGATGGAGCACCAGCAAACAGTTACAAAAATGAGGATACAAATGCGGGGAAGGAATGGTGGGTTGAACTTGGAAGCAAAATACGAAGGAACGTGCTGTCACAAGTGATCGCTCCGCCCGTCCCTCGTCGGTCGTCAGTCGTGTGCTACAATGGCCGTTAGGTTAGCGTCGGGTCTCAACTATAGACGCTTTCAGATGCCATCATATAAAAGAGGGAATTTGTATATTTTACTTTTGTGTCAGCTGAGAGGTGCGCGTCAACTTTCTTTGACAGTCTTCCGAGACGTCAATGAGTGAGATAAACAGGCCGTCCCCCAGAATCACTGTTAGAATATGAGCGCTAAGATTACGAGCGAGCGCGATGTTGACTACGCCCACAGTTGTACTTGCATTTTAGTGGGGGAGATTCTGTGCCGCATATATGTGGTTCACAATTTCCCCTTAAAGTTCTGTTTTTTTATCTTGCACCAACTCTGAATGCAACTTGATGCATGATATTGGCTCCCCCTGGCATTTCATTGATAACTCTTCTATTTCCAGCATCTCTGGCATTTCATTTCTGTTCGTTTACCGCCTGGGCATCAACCTTGCCGTGAAGTTGTGACTCGAAGCATTGGAAGCACCTTTGTTCGGGTCCTCACAGGATAGGGCATGTTTACGCCGTGCAGGTGTCGAGGACTCATTATAAAAGGCGTCTCGGGGAGGCTGCCACAGTAGTTTCTTTTCACAGACCTCAACCAGTGAACCAAAACTCACAGATCCGAATGTCATTAATTCTTCTAGGTCTATATCTATTCATAACTCATGAGGCTATAGCCGTACCTATCGAGGCCCCCACCTCGGATTCGTTGTATATAAACTCTACACTTGCACAGTTTGCCTCCGAATGTGTCTGCCCGAGGGATCAGCGGACTGTATGGGATATAATTTGGAGCTGCCTCGCGACGACATTTCTCTGTACTTGGGTTACTGTCCATCCGAATGTTCCTGCTCATGATGAGGAATGGTGGTGGATTGCTTGGACTAGACTGAAAATTATGTTCTGGGCCCTGATTGCACCCGAAACGATTTTTTTGTGGGCACTTCATCAACACATGGGAGCGAGACATCTGAAAGAAAGATATGCAGACCGATGTGGGTGACTCTGAAATACAATAAACACGTTATATCTATACTTATGCATGCTGCAGTCGCAGATAGTCACTGGACTGGGGTCCATGGTCATTTGCTTCAAATGGGTGGATTCATGCTCTATGATGAATGTGGAATCCCAGATAGAACTCTTCTAGCTCATGAATTTGACGATTTGTTAAACGAAAAACGCATTGAATTTCCAGCAATAAATAAGGAGCAGATCATGGATAAGAGCAAAGGCGACGCACTGGCTAAGCTCTTGGCCTTACTACAAACTGGATGGTTTATAGCACAATGCATTGCTCGCTGGAGCCAGCACCTTGCTATTTCAGAGATGGAACTCACAACTCTGGCGTTAGCAACTGTTAATCTTTTCATCTACATTTTCTGGTGGGAGAAACCATTGGATGTACGACAACCAGTTCCAGTTCATTTACTGTCTGTGGATCATTCAGCAGAAGGTCCTAGTCCGAATCCCATTCCAATAGATACTAGTGATACACCCAAAAGTGCAGATAACTGGTGGGGAAGAGCAGTACTGCACATGTGGTACTGTATAACAAAGCCCTCTGTCTCTATGGCAGTACCAATTCAAAATCATGTTCAAGCTTCTTTTGAGCAGGATGGACTACTCTTAACAATTGTTCGTGTTCTGATTATATGGCCAATGCGCGAGCCCCTGGGAGGTCTGATTGGTTTTTCTGATTCTCCGACAAGCACTCTTCTACACCCGCACAGCTTTTATTACTACAACAAGGACAATTTAACTCGTTCACTTCCTTTTGTGGCAGTCATTGCTATTGTGTTTGGAGCTATCCACTGCGCTGCATGGGTCTTTGTTTTTCCTTCGTTCACCGAGCAGATGCTATGGAGGGTATCCTCTGTCACTATTTCTGCAATTCCCCTCCTAACTCCAATCATTGTTTGTATGAGTGAATTAATCTGCAAAGACTTCTGGGTTGTGCTGATAAAGATACTATTCTTAGTGTATCCTCTAGCACGTTTGATTCTTCTCGTGGAGGCAGTCATCTTCGATAGTTGCCACCCACAGCTTATGATACTGTCCAATGGCTCAATTTTATCCCACATATTTAGATGGTGTCATTGTTGTATACAGTACAGTGCAATTAAGTCTATGACCTGCGATTGTGGATGACATAGTATATTGGATATTGCTGCTGGGCAGAATTTACCAATCGAATGAGTAACATTAGTGTAAGCATGGCATACTTACTATGTGCCATCTGGCGATATACTGTCCGACATTAAGAAAGATATCATTTCTTAATAGCTTCTTTTACCTGATGGTTAAAGTGGACCAGTTGCATTTAGAAAGGCAGCAGGCTTTCAGTCGGTGCGTAATCATATGCTTGTATCTTCTAAGTCTTTATGCGTTCATGGGGCAGATGCTCAGGAAGTACTTGGAAATGTTACTGCAGAGATGTCACGATCAAGCAGAACGAATGTCGCCATCCCCACTGGTCATGCGTCCTAGGGCATTAAACTCGACAGGTTCTATCTGACCCAGCTATCAGCTTGCTGGGGTAGCATTTCGAATGGATTGAAGACTTCTGCCTGGACTTCTGACGCGAAAAGTGACGATTCTCAATGACCAGCAAGATGATGCGTTGAGATGAGGCTGAGGCATGCCAT
>JASFCW010000406.1:0-11548 GCA_036936985.1 Crucibulum cyathiforme
GGGAACGTGAAATACCGTGTTTTTTTCTCTCAAACATATGGGCTTTTTCTGTATTTTTGTATTTTACATCGGGGAACTACATAAGAAGAAATGGATTTTTGCGAGCACGTTTTCCAGCGAACGGATCACGGCCCATGCTCATCAACCTTCCCATCCTCCCTTCAAAAGGTAGGCACCTCCGTTAGCGTCCCAATCAGTACCCAGGGCCTGTCAATCCTATTAAAATATGCTTCCTTTCAGCGCTCGTTGGACCGAACAATCCGAATCGCTGGCTGTGTAGTTTTTTCATGGCAGTACATACTTACACCTTACTATCCAGACTTCGCACTGGCGGGATGTAGTCCAATAAGTGCAAAGTTCCGCTCCGATCCGCTCGCCACCCCTGAGTATTTTCTATTATTTCGTTCTCTCATCTCATTCCGAGCCTTGGGTATTCATCCGATCTCGGGATGACGTATTTACTGGAGGAAGAGCGCATTCAAACTGATGACGGATCGTATCCTCGAGTGAATACTGTCTTCGAGTATCTGCGTCTTGGATCTAGTTAGAAATATCGGTAAACTAAGTAGGTCCTTTCGTTCTCTTTCAACACGGTATTAAATCAATACATATCTTTTATCGTGGCGTAGCAACAATTCGGCTGTTATCCTATTAAATGTAACCGCCACAAATGAATAAGCTGAACAAACAGATTCAATACCAAAATGAAAAACCTTTCCAAATTCAAACTTCATTCACTGAAGCTCGCTAGTCTTGTTACGTTCGGCGTTGTCTTGAAACGACTCTACGATGAAGTGGGTTAAAGGAACAAAGAACTCTAAATTTTACCTACGAAAATCAAACCTCTTTATTACTCGAACCAAAAAAGAAAAGAATGTCTGCATCGCTTAATCGTTACCGATTCCTTTCAGGCTACTATGAAGTACTCGAACATGCTAAAATATGTGACTCCTCGAGAATCGTTAGATTGATCCACCAGTAAGCTCTTGGAGATTCGGACATATCAAGGAGGAGTCTATTTTGTGCAAGGCTACTCAGCAGCATTAAAGCATTCAACCTGTAGGATTTCGAGCGGGTCGAAGATGGAAAATGAATCCTCCATCGATACCGTTATTAACATCACAGACTACTCTTCGACCATCTCATAATTCTCTTATCCAAAGTTCCCTGCGTAGAAGCATTATGTTTGGGCGTTTGCTACGATGATCTCGTCCTAGTTGATGAAGTGCATCCATTAATAGATTTGTAATACTCAGATTCTAGATCAGATAAAAATCGGATTGATTGTTACGTACTGCTATGTTTATTAGTATGCAATTCTCTCCTTTGAGAATCAGATTCGTTGAGTATTTTGGTGGCAACAATAATACAAGGGTATAGCGAAATATAACATATACATCTACATAAATAGGAAAACGAACTCGCAGTCTAGGCGGACAGCACAGTGAGGGAGGATCGTCCTCTCGCCTCCCGATCGACCAACTCAAACTCCTCTTCTCCATCCCTGTGCGACTCTAGCCCATCTCCATCATCATTCGTAAGAGGCTCATAAATCCCCGCATCTTTCCTTCCTGTATCTCCAGCACGGGTAAGGAAGCGGGTGAACCATCCTCCTTCCCAAGGAGGATGGCTAGACTGAGATAGATAAGAGCCACGTTCTCGTATATCGCCCGAACCTCGTCGAAGTGGCACGTGATCCGCGGGTGTACCTACACAACGATAAGTGCGGAGAGGGATTGAACAGGATTGAACATACCATCGCCAAAGACGACATCCATCTCCTCCAACGGAATTCCTTTTGTCTCGGGATAGACTACACATATTTATAAGCGTTCTGATCCCAAACGAAACAAACGACGAAAACTTACAGAAGTACACTATCATACACAGTGGTATCAGGGCATCGTTTTACTAGAACAATAGAAAGGTTGACTCACCGAGAATGAAACTACACGCGCAGAAGAACGCATGCATCAGGTACAGCCGCCACTGTATGACCTCTTGCAGATATGGAGTCGTCTGGCCAACAATCCAATTGAACGCCCAGTTTGTCGCAGTGGATAGTGAAACACCTTTTGCCCTGACTATGAGGGGCATGATCTACCGTCAAGGTGTTAGCACAACTAACGAAGTGAAACTTCAGCGAAGATTAACGTACCTCTGGTGGATACAACCACGGTAGAGGTCCCCAGCTATCGAGGCATCATCAGCGTGAAACGTTTAAAAGCAAGATTCAACCAACCTGTAGCCGAACGCAGCGTTGAACACTATTACAGATACCACTACAGCATTGGGAGTCCATGGAACGTCAAGATACATCCAGAAGCTTGTTGCAGATAGTGCAATGCCCATCTATAGTATTTATCATTAGATACCAATCCAGGCGTATGTTCAGAATGAAGAACTTACAACAATAGCACCTGAGAGTAGGATGGGTCTGCGACCCCAGCGATCAACGAGGTACCACCTACATAAGTAGTACTTGTGTCAATCATGAGCCGTGGGGTAGACAAGAATCCACATACGGTGGAATGGTACTAAGAATATAGATGATTGAGTTGATTCCTGTCATTAGAATTGCTTGTCGACCGATCCAGCCGGCTTCTATCGGATAGCAGTTTAGCATCTTGTACGAGATCGATGTGCAGGCCTGCGCTACCTTCAAATACACGGGCTGTTGGATTGTAACAACAAATCAGAGACGAGAACGAAGGTTTGAAAAGGAAAGGCACGTACGGGCATAGTATGATATTACTGGATGACGCCTATTAGCGTAAACGCGTATCACATGAAATTAGGAGGCGCACCATTGATTCCATTCTTGTGGACAGCGAGTAAGTGTCAAGCAACGGAAGTCAGGGAAAGCAATGAGACTTACAAGTTGAGCAAATGCTTGCGATGACATAGCAAGCAACACTCTACGTTTGTACTTCCGCCACATCACGCCATACGAGCGTCCTTCGCCTAACTCGCGCTACAACAGTGAAAAATCAGCCGGAGTAGTGCTACAGTATATAAATCACTACATACCTCGAGGATGACTTTGTCTTTGATCTCCTGGAACTCTAATTTTGCCACTTCGTTCAACAGATCACCACCATGCAGATCTGCAATGACGTGCATCCCTTCTGCGTCTCTATCGGTGTCAATAAGCCATCTTTTAAAGGTTATGATCAGGGTTTCTTCATCAACTTGGGCAAGAAGTATGAACCTTGGACTCTCAGGCATCACTAACGAGCCACCAGCCAGTACCGCCCCGATGACGCATTGCAAGAAAAGCGGTATCCGCCAGGAACGATCAGATTCGATGAAAGAACAGAAATAGTCTGTCCACTACGACGAAAGGATGAGTTAGATCAGGGGGGTCGAATGAAGAACAAGAACCGACCACAGAAAACGCGTACCCGGCAACATTCCCGGTAAATTCTGCACATGCCAGGGCACCTCTCTATCAAGGGTGATTATTAAATAGATTAGATAGTGAGGAGCTGGAGGGTGTGCGTACGTGGCTCGGTGGTGATATCTCACTCTGATAGATGGGTACAATGGTTCTGCGCGCCATTCAGTTGGGGCGTTCATAAAAATCGCAAAGCACGTACGAGAGCAGCCCAACTCCAAACCCACTGACGATACGTCCAATGACCATGCTCCAAAATCCAACTGTGAATGTTTGTATAGCCCCTCCAATAGTGAACACTACAGCTCCGATAAAGAGGGTGCCTTTGCGGCCAATTATGTCGCCAATTCTTCCTGCCGCGACGGAGGTTACTGTAGTGGCTTAGTTGTTGTCGAGTAAAGACCTGAAGAACAACATACTGAAAGCTCCAATCTCCAACACGGCCACCATAGTCCCGACCTCTATTGCAGTAGGCGTCCCGAAGAACTTGATGAAGTATGGGCCTGTAATGATGCCTGACATGACGCTAGTTTCGTCGTTGTAAGTTCGCATTTTCAGCTCAATAAATCATAGTAATATACCCTTGATCATATCCAAACTATTCCACACATCCTCCTTCAGATTAACACGCACATTGCCTGATAACACTCACCAAGAACACACCCAAACTGGCGAACGTTGAGATCGCATACAACAAGGGTTGGCCTACCAACCTTCGACGAGGCCGTGGATACGCAGGTGCGACCATAGAGCATAAAGATGTGCTGAATAGCTCGAGCGTTGAGGAAGAAAATTAGGTGGTCGGCGTTACACTCGTCATCGTCGCCGACGACAACGACGACGATGTGATCGGAACTACTACCAACATATTTCCCACGAGGGCTCACGTGTGGGGTCTCGCTCTCTGCAATGGGTCGGTGGGTCGGGTCAATTCAAAGATATAGCCACTCCTCCGCTAGCGTGATATTTAACATCAAAATCACTCCAAATCCTCAAATGAAAATGAAACGAATCGAACAGATACAATGCTCAGAAGAGTTCAACAGAGGCACTCTTGATGCTCATTTATACCGCACCCTGAACGAAAAGCGTAGCTGGATGGCAAACATCGGTCCGATTTCCGAATTGACCCAACACACAGCTCCTCTTCGCGGATATCACCGTCGCTTATATTAATCGATACATGACTCATAATGTCGAATGAGTCGGAATGACCACAAGTAATCTGATTATTCGTGGCGTATCCCTCGCATTTGACTATCGCTATCGGTAAGCATAAATCAAATGTCACTCGCCGTTCGCTATGCAACCAAGGATGATATTCCCCAAGCCACGGCTATTTTAAACCATTACATCGAGCACACAATCATCACGTTCCGTACCGAACTCCTCGAGCCTCTCGGACTTCAGCCTTCTTTCGTAGATGCCGAGTTACAAGGACTTCCATTCCTTGTCGGAGTTGACACATCACTCCCTACAGAAAAACAGGTTTTAGGATACGCCTATGCATTGCTGTATAATTCCAAACGCGGTGGGTATCGCCATACCGCAGAAATCAGCATCTATCTTCACCCCGAGCACCGCTCCCGGGGACTCGGTGCAATGCTCATGAACCACCTCTTTGTGAGTCTCAAGACGCCTCCGGGACCGCGATGTGGTCCGGGTGAAACTATCGACGCACCCCCTCTTATTAAGGAGGTGATTGCTGTTATGGCGTTGAACACGGATAACCCGGATGGAGGATATGGGTTGAAAGATTGGTACGGTCGTTGGGGGTTTGTTCAGGTTGGGCGTTACAAACGTGTTGGATTCAAATTTGATAAATGGATAGACGATATTCTCCTACAAGTTTCCTTGGATGGATCAATTTAATCGTATGCCCTTTGAAGTCTATATTATATGTCCTTTCCGCTAACGTTATCTGGTATTCAGAGAGTCATGTTCACCATGGCCGAGATGAAGGCCGACTATCAAAGGACTCATGGGCGACGATAGGTTACGTCAGGTTTACACATACCTACGAATCGTGACTTGGAAAAAAAATTGCACAAGTAATTTCAAGTTAACGTATCTGAGTTTACAGATATGAGAGAATTTTAAAAGCTAGACAATAGTTAATTATAATGCGGGAAAGAGATGGACACACGAAAGGAGTATTGAAAGAGCCTCGGGCGATGCCGATATTTAATTTTCTAGCCGTTGTGCAAACATCGGGCGTTCCGGCTGCGTGTTCAGTTTGACTGGAACTCTCACAAACTCTCACTTGCAAATGGTTGGTGTGCCTATGTTGACTTACGATCTGGACGTTATCTCTGTATTGTCAAATGACGCGTCACTTGGTCTGTCTGTGGTAAATTATACGGCCCGTCGCCAATTTCGAAGGGTCCTCCACTGGCAAGTTACACCACCACGGGCCGCGACTTCTATGTCATCCTAGTTCCATGTGGAGAGAAGAGAAGACGAAACTAACTTCATATATAACGAAAACAGCACACATCATTAAAGTGAAAGCAACTATCCCCCGAAACGCACTTTGATAAGAATACCAAATTTAAAAACTGGAGATATTGAGATAGAAGACATGGTACATTTATGTGTTGTCATGGCGCATATATGCTAATATAATGTCTGTTAGAGACTCCTTCACTATACTGTGACTTCGTTCACGCTGCTAACTACGATAGTGTGTCTAGTTCGTGGTGCATGTAAGTGCTCTACCAGCATCTGCGTCTATTTTATTCAAACAGCCGCAGTGAACCCGCCCTTGTATTCGAAGTTGCCGACTGGATCTATAAAGCCCTCTGGATGGGCTTTGAATCAAGCTCAAATCCAGGCTGATGGACTCGGTGGACATCTCCGCGAATTTGACAGCTAGTGAGTGCAAGAAGCTGGTCTCAACGCGATTCTAACCATCCACTCCAAGCGTTAATGGATCTATCTGGGTCGAAGGCGGTTCCATCGAGTATAGTGATATGCACGAGGCAGCTCCGTATTGGTTGTACGCATATATTTTATCTCGAGGCTAACCTCCGCAGCTCCTTACTCAATAAACATCCTAGCAATGCCATAGTATCACTGGCGTTCCAGCTCGAGGATAAACGACTTCTTGGACAAGTCAGATCGTTTTTGGACTGGACATTAGATCATCAAGGTGAAGATGGCTGGATTGGACCTGAACCATTCGTTGCGAATGCTACTATTCCACGCCTGGTTTGGCCACGCTACCTTGTACTCCTCGGGCTCATTGTTCGTTGTATTTCTTTAGTTCATGCTGAACGTGGCTTACTCTGACACTCATTCCTCACATAGCAATACGCCGAAGCTGATCCCACTCAATCGCAGCATATCATTGACGCTATGCATCGCTTTATGTCGCTAGCAAATACGATCTGGAAGACAGGTCAACAAGGTGTCCCATCAATGGGATTCCAATTTGACTATCAGTTTGTCCGATGGGAGGAGGTGCGTTCTTTGTTGGCTCATTTTGCTTGAGTCTATGCTCATTACTCTTCAGCTAGTTTATTCACTACAGTGGCTGTATGATACCGATCCTCAAGGTAAGCGCCAAACGGTCATAGCAGTCGTAGATGCATGTCTTTAAACATGCTCTTTCACAGGAAAAGAAGCAGAGCTGCTCGAGACGATGCAGCTTGTTAGAAACTCAGGATTCTCCTGGAAGAATGACTGGTTCACCGATGCCAACTTCCCCAAGACTGCTGTTACAACATTTACTCAAGAAACGTAAGCATCTATCCCACACAAATTCATCTTTTTCTGACCATCTTTGAAAGCCATGGTGTCAACACCGCCGAAGGTGCGAGATGTGTGCGTGATGTTTAGAGCTTATAATGACTAATGTTCTATAGCGCTGAAATCCGAGGCCTTGGCATGGCGCTTTACTGGAGATCCCACGGATATCAAGAGTACATTCGACCGTTTGGATATGCTGTATACCTACCACGGTCGGGCTTCTGGTATGTTATTTCTGCTATCAGCTCTTGCTTACGTATTGATGACCATTCCAGGAACATTCTCTGCTGACGAGCATATTGCTGGTCTGGATCCTTCAAGGGGGTTCGTTGTTTTTATCTTGTGCAGTGATACCCCCTAACTTGCACTCGTTTCAGTACTGAACTTTGTGCCGTGGTGTAAGTCTTCCGCATTCATTTATATCAATCCTATAATATAAAACCTCTCTCAGCGAACAGATCTTCTCTCTTGCTACCATCTACCAAATCTTGGGCAACAACTCTGTTGCAGATAGAGCCGAAAAGCTCGGTATGAATGCTTGAACCTTCAATCGCTCGATGGTGCTTACTCCGTCTATGATGTAGCTTATAATGCGCTTCCTGCTGCACTCATGCCTGACTGGTGGTGTATGTATTCTCCTCTCCTTCTTCACATTTGGTTCTATGCTTCAACATTTTATCTCTACAGCTCATCAATACGATCAAGAAGGTAAATAGATGTTCATGCCATCTTTTCCTCTATTTTCACCCTGAAACCTGATCTCTCAGTTAATCAAATTTGGGCTCAAGTCATGGACCCCCCGCCATGGGGAAATAACGGTCCGAATTCTAACGTCTTTGGATTTGAACCGTATGTATCTTCCTCTAGTTAATTAAATATCTACATTTACAACATCATCAATTTTAGGAACTACCCTTGCTGCACCGTCAACCATCCACAAGCCTATCCCAAATTCTGGGCACATTCTTTCTTCGCAGACCATTCCGGCAACTCACTCATCCATGCCCTTCTTGGACCAGCTACGTTCTCAGGGACGGTTGGTTCTTCTAATAACGTGAAAGGTATAATCTTTGCTCTTAAATTCCACTTTAGAATATTTACAAACGATTCTCATAGTCTCGGTGGATACTCTCTATCCATTCGGAACATCGCTCACATACACTGTCACCGCTTCCCGACCAATGTCTTTCAAGATTCGAGTACCAGAATGGGCCAAGAGTAACCTGAGTACCATTGCGATTAATCACGCGAAAGCGACTTCTTTGAAGCCTGATGCGGCGTCGTTACATACCGCTCAAGTAAGAGTCGATCATTTGAACTCGTGACGTTATTTTTAGAAACTGACTTGGCTCTATACAAGATTTCGGCAGGAACCTCGACATTACAAGTGTCCCTTCATGCTGTGCTTGAAATCGAGATTCGCATGAATGGTGCTATCGCTGTAACTCGAGGGCCGCTGAACTACGCCGTCGAGCTTTCGTACAATAATACCGTCACCCCAGGACTTAGGTTAGTTTGAGTATAATATTTTGTTACTCTGCTTAATTTTGAACAGGAGCGCTCAAGCTCTTGTAGACGTGGAAAGACTCTTCCCAAACGCTCCACCGCAATATTTAACACCCGTACGTTCCTCATCTATTTTATCCTTCTATGCTAACTAAATCCTTTTGGTCATTTTAATTTCTAGACCGATAACCACACGCAGGACAACACTCTTCTCCCCACCTCGGAATGGCGTCTTGCAATCGACCCATCTACCATTGCCATCAACGATCGTTCCGCTCAAACTAAAAATATACCGTACTATGCCTGGGCTGCCGGTGCGCAACCGGTTACCATGACCGCAAGCGCATGCCAAATCGAGTGGGGACTCGTCCATAATACTGCTTCTGCGCCCCCGCAGAGCCCAAATAAATGTATAGGAGACGTGTTTAAGGTGAAATTAGTTCCCTTCGCGGCGGCGAAGTTGAGATTGGGAGAGATACCGACCATGAACATTGGGTGATGAATTTCCAAGATATGTTCGGTGATCAGTCATTATTTCTACCTGATGTGTACGATATGCCTCCCAAGATAAATTGAGTATTGGATATCGATGGGCTGAGTGCATAAGAAGACTCAAACTCTTTTAAGCAGCCTTGAAGTTGGTGAGTTTTGTAGCCGTCATACGCGAGTGCATTAGTGACTTCGCTCCCGAAACTCACGATTTTACCCTCGAATCTTAGGAGAAGGGACTTACGCTTTCACCGCTCTGAGGAAAGCTTGGCTCTCACTCCAACTCGAAGCTCGGCAAGTGGTAGCCTGTGGAGACGTGGAGTCGTGTATGTACGGTGAAATTTTCTGTTTTAATTACCTAACGCTAACGAACTTTACCTTACAACATTTAGGAGGCCAGTGCAGAAGCAAAAGGCAACGTGATGTCGATATGTATGTAATTACCATTAGAGGTCGATCTCCAAGCTGATAGACCACAAAGGACAATAAATGAGGTCTATTTCTTATCTGATCACAAATTACACGCTTCTGCTCCACGACGGAATGTGGTGCCGATGTTTAATCAAGCCCAAGAACCCCAAGGTAATCTCAAGGACAACTTTTCTTTCTGAAAATTAATTACGCGAATTGTTCCAGACGTGGTGGTGGAGTGAAATGGTCTGATAAGAAGGTGAAAAATTCGCGTCGTCTCAAATTATTGATGAAGAGCTGATCGCCAAGGCCACCTAGTTCACCGACGCATTTGGTATTTCTTCTACTGGGGTTTGGAGCAGCAATTACGCTTTCGGTTCGACATGTAAAAGCTTTTACTTATGCGATAAAAGGCTCTGGACGATATGAGGAGATAGCCACTCTATATTATATTCGTACCACCTGAAAATGAAAGCTGATTTGCCCTTTTAGCCAGGACTTAAGACGTTCGTTGTTGATCGCCGAAATTCAGTGATATGAATTCTCAAAACATATCTTTGAAATCGCATGGAAATCTTCGAGGATGCCTTGAAATCGAGACGCAGAGACTGGGAGCTGGAGAGGCATTGCCCTTGCGGAACGATCCGAACCTCCGATCCGTTAGCTGTGGACGCCGCGATTACGTCAGACGGATGTTCATTCTTCTTCACCGACGACTCTGAGACAACGGCGATGTCCCCAAATCTTCTCTAGAATATCTCAAACACGGAAAATTTGAACCGTCTGGTTCGCGTTACAGACGCTTCTTACTGCCTGTCTCTCAGGCTCAGAATATCGAGCATAGATTCTTCCCGGTAAAAAAATCTGGTGGAGTCGCTATACTCCAACACGTTCGGGAGATAGCACACGAGCGGAATGATAGAATTGTCACCCGAAAGGCCCCCGATCATATCCCCGTTGTGGAAACGGCCTATCGATGCGCTCATCCTTTGCCAGTGCCCAATTAGGCTGTTCTTTGCGCCAGCCTTGGAGTTGACGAGGGCTTTCCTGAACTTTTGGATGGAAGAGGAAACATGCGGCACGGAGATAAATAAATTATTTCTGCCGTCTGTGGGTAACGTCGAGCGAAGGCCTGTCTACAGATTAACGTCATGGTGCGTATCTTTGTCTATAAGACCGGGGGATCGTCGACGAAGAACTTTACTCACCCTCCCACCAAATCGATTCAGATTCTGGTCACTCTATTTCAAAACCACCACACAATTACCATCTCCAAGGACGAACTATCTCAATCCCCACCATCATGCCGGCGACAACTCAACAAACCTTCCACGCTGACGCCGTCCTCTTTGACATGGTGTGTATTCGTTTCACGTCCTTTGTATCCTCGATGTGTTATTTCGTTCGCTAACTCTCCCGGTGTGTTCATAGGACGGCACCCTAACCGACTCCATCTCTGCAGTCGAAGCTGCCTGGGGAAAAGTCGCAAAGGACATCGGTCAGGATCCCGCACATGTCATCGCTGCTACCCACGGCAAACGTGCCATCGACAATCTCTCCGCCTTCAAGCCTGAGATTAAGGCCCATGAGATGGACGATGAGGTCACCAAATTCGAAGAGAGCATCCTCTACTTCGCCGATGCGTACAACCTCCACGGTCCCGGCTCGCAGAAGAACACCCCCGCTGCTTCTCCTGCGTCTACGCCATTCATGACTCCACTCAGCTCGGGAGTGAACACCCCGTCTTTGACCCCAGGCAGCTCAGCCCCTTCATCCCGTGCACCGTCACGCTCAGCCTCGATGGTCGGTTCCCAAGTCCGCCGTCCATCTTTTGCCAGCCGCCTCTTCAGTCTCCTCAACATGACCATACGTTCCGAGGATGCTGCTCGCATCGCCGAGAACGAGCAGTATGAGGACACTATTATGGAGGACCAGGAGGGGTACTTCGAGAGCGAGAAGGACAAGTGCCGCAGACACTGTCTAGAGGCGTGGCAG
>JASFCW010000407.1:0-11535 GCA_036936985.1 Crucibulum cyathiforme
TACTTATTAATATCTATACTTTCTATAAACTTATTAATTTGTATACCTCTTATAGATCTCATGAATATCTCAGTAGCTGGTGACCAGTGGTTTGGTGCTGATTCCTATCTGTATTGCTCCAGGAGCCATGTGCAACAGTTATCAAAGGTGGAAGATAACCAAGTCTCAGCCTTGTGCATCGAACATAGCATGCTCCACAGGATCATATGAAACAGTTGGAAAATACATCACACAACGCATGTTGAGCAAGGTTACCATCAAACATTTCTGATCCATTGGCCTTTGAGGTTTGGTGAACTGTATTGCTCCAGGAGTCATGTGCAACAGTTATCAAAGTTGGAAGATAACCAAGTCTCAGCCTTGTGCATCAAGCATAGCATGCTCCACAGGACCATATGAAATGGTTAGCCAAGCAGAAAACACATCACACAATGCGTGTTGAGCAAGGTTACCATCAAAAAAGTTCTGATCCATTGGCCTTTGAGGTTTGGCAAAACAATTCAACAAGAGTGTCACATCTTATCAAGAGGCCCTGATTCAAATCTCCCCCTTATTGGATCCTGTTCTGCCTTGTTACCACAAGGAATTGCTTGGAACTGGACCCACATCTCAATACTCTGGTTCTGCCCAAGTTTATTATCTCAAACAATTAACTACAGTAAGTAATACTATCTAAGCCAGAAGATTACTATAGCATAGTACATTATTCTACTTTCCATAGAGATGTAATTGAAGGGCTTCTAATGTTGCCTTGTACTGCTCGGCCTCGGCCTGGGATTCCCTGTATTGCACTTCAGCCTTTAGTTGTGCTTCTCTACTTGCCATTAACTTGGATAATAGAGCAGACACTTATTTTCATTAGCCAAAGCCACTTTTTGATACATCTTGTGGGATGTTTTGACGATGAGCCCCAGGTCTTGACTTAACTCTTGTTGCAAGCAGTTTGACGTGAAGTGGATGTACGGCTGGTTGGCAGTCGGATGCTGAGCACTAAACATTAACCAACACCTGGTCTGGTTGGAGACCTGCTCACACTGAAGAGCATTAGTTTAAATAGAATAGTCTAAAGGAGTGCAACACTTACCCAGCACACTATGTCTCTCACTAGCTGCAAAAAACAAGCAGTTGACTTTCTCTGTTCTGAAATTGGTTCCTTGAGCATCTGCGTCCATATGATTTCTATAGATATGAGCTTCACAGTGCATATATATAAGCTTGAACACACATACCAAAATCACTTGTTCCCTGCTTAGCCCCTTGAACCACTCCATAAGGCTTGTATTTTTTAGTGATCTGACAACACTTTTCCTTTGCTGGATTGAGTAATGACAGGTGTGATGTATAGGTTGGATGCTGGAGTAGTAATATAGCTTGGGTTGGAGCTGCTGAACCAGGTATCTGTTACGTCCATGCCCGATCTCCCACAACTTTGCACGTTATTCATCAACTCTGCACATTATCCATCTTCTCTGCACTCTTGACCCCATTCTCCACCCATCCCTCATGGAATTCTATTTAGATCTCAATTATCTCTTATCTATATTATTTATCTCTCAATTTTTATCTATTTCCTTTTAGTTTTATTTTGCAACTCTGTTCCAGTTTCATACATGTTTCATATTCCATACCTAGTACTCCACATTACTCATCTCTACTCCATGCTACTCATCTCCGGACTTCTAGTATTTAAACTTACTTACTTCACTATGTAACCTTAGTTCGAATATCAACTTAGTCTGCCAACTTAACTTGCCTTGAGTCCCAATCAACTCTGCACACTTCTGTAGAACTCCTGCAGGGAGTTCACTCCACCTTAAGTTCTGTCTTTACCTTGCTCTTGTCCTTTGGAAATCCAGGGACCACTAGTGGAAAGGGGTGCAGCACATAAGCTGAAGCCAAAGTCCCTAGTCTGCCTCAAGGCAATCTGTCTCCACACCCCACCCTTTGACACGACCCTACCAATTCTCCCTTCTAATCCCTCCTACCTATCCTCTTCATATGCTCTAGCATCACATCAAGCCTTGTCCGCACTTACCAACTTCACCAAGGCCAGTTGGCCAGACAATTCCAACACTGGACCAACCATCTCAACTACCTCAAATTACTGAGCATCGCCCACCCAGATTGTCTACAACAATCCACATTACCATCCATATGCTATCACCACCACTTACTGGGATCACCAACACGTTCCTAAACACGACTGCACTCCTCATCCCAGCCAAGGATATTACACATGGCCTTAGATCAACCCACCTGAGTTACCAGTGCATGCATGGCTGGCAAGTGCTCACTCATTGCTTACGCCTTTTATCTCTACATTTTCCATATGACTTTACTTACATGTACCATACGATTCACACCACACAACCCACTTTCTCTCCGCTCCGAGTCTTAGACAGTAACTAGCCATAGCACTATAAAATCCTCATACATTCATAGATGCTAGTTACGCTTATATTTTCTCTTTTGATCTTCAGTCAAATATCATATATTTTATCTCAGTATCTTCTACATACTGGATTCGATCCTCCCCAATTATATCTGTCTCATACCATCTACATTGGCTCAGATCTCTCTTGTCTCCCTGTCTCATATCAATCCATATTGTCCCAAGTTGTCCCTTAGCTGTTGAGCCTCGCTCTGGCCAAATCACTCACCCCTGATCAATCCATCTCCTGGTAACTTGCTCATAGCTATAGAGCCTCTGCTCCAGTTATCAAACTTGATGCTCTCATTCTAGAACTACCCTCTGTGCCTGCAAAGCATCGCGCTATCCTCAGCAACTTGCCACACATTCAATTCTCGCCCAGTGGCCCTCGAAATGGATTCGGTAATTGTATACAGATTCTATCTACGCTAAAAATACAGGTTTTGGACCAGGTCTAACACCCTTGCTATCCGACATCTCTGCCCCTAAGTCAGCCTATCTCCAGCACAGCACTTAACAGTATATTCGAACTTGTACCTTTCACTAGTACTTGTTCAATCTCCCATGGCTTCTCGTATGAAAGCAGCTACCAAGAAAGTTAAGGTGGTCAAAGCAATGACTGTGATTACCCCAGCTACTCCACCTCCAGGAGGTAGCAATACTGCTGGTCATGCTTCTCATACACCGAATACACCCACTCCTAGTTGTGATGATGATCCACCTCCACCCCCACCCAAACAACCTACTGCACCCCTACCAGATGATTCCGCCCCAGACCCAGAAGGTCCTCCAGGTGGTAATGGTGGTGGTGACAACAGTGATGATGGTGATGACAGTAATGATCATGACAACACTCCCCCTACACCACCCAACCAACAATCTAATTGTTCTCCGAGTGTTCCCTATGGACTAGCTGAAGCCCTCGCAGATGTAGCTCAGGCTATTTGCCATCCTGCAGGTGTTGAACATATGGCAAAGTCTAAACTCTGTGACCCAGACACCTTTGATGGTTTGGATCCCACAAAACTCCGAAGTTTTCTGTTCCAATGCAACCTACATTACCACAACTGTCCATTGGCTTTCCAGACTGATATGTCCAAAATCACTTTCGCCATCTCTTACCTTAAGGGTACCACTCTGGACTGGTTTGAACCTGGTATTATGGGTGAAACTTGCAATCCTCCTTCCTGGTTAGACAACTACAATGAGTTTTTCTATGAACTCCACAGCAACTTTGGGCCCAATAACCCTGAAGGAGATGCTGAGACTCAAATAGAGAACCTCACTATGAAGGAGAACCAGCATGTCACCAAATACATTATGTTATTCAATCACTATGAATCCAAGCTCAACAATGACTATGGAGAAACAGCACTCCATCATCAGTTCTATGAAGGTCTTCCTGACTGCATTAAGGACTGTATGAGTGATATTGGCAAACCCAAGAAACTCCAGGAGATGAAGGACCTTGCCAAAGTTATTGACAGGTGTTATTGGGAGTGCAAGGGTGAGATTGTGTGGGAAAAGCGCAGCCCTGCTGACAAATCTGACAAGTCTGAGAAATCAAACACAGACAAGTCAAAAAGTCAGCAGAAGTCCACTCCTAAAGGCAACTCCACCTCATCCTCCTCCAACTCTTCATCATCCTTGGGATCCTCTTCTAAATCCAACAATAACTTGTCCAATCATGCTAGCACCTCGGCCAAGAAGCCCGACTTATTGTCCAAATTAGGCAAGGATGGCAAGCTCACTGCCAAGGAACACAAACACCACATGGATAGTAATCTGTGCATGTTCTGTGGTGGTAGTGGTCACATGGCCCAGGACTGCCCCAGATCCTCCTCTAGCGCCTCCAAAGCCAAAGCCCGTGCAGTGATGGCTGAGGAGAAGAAGTCCGACTCTCCAGCCAGACTCAAAAAAATAGAGAGCAGCTCTCCTGACTCTGTGCAGGCTGAGAGCTGCATTGTCTCCAACTGCATAACTAAGGAGGCCTGTCTCAATGCGTCCGCTCTTTCCAACCCTGATTCCCTCACAATTCCACTCTCTTCTCCTAGTTTTCTGCTCTCTTTTCAAGCATTGATAGACTGTGGCACTTCTCATTGTTTTATAAATTCATCTTTTGTTTTGTGAAATTCCCTAGAATGCCAATCTGTTTCTCCCATTCAACTGTGTCTCATAGATGAAAGTACCAATGCAGTAATCAATCAGACAGTCTCCTTTCCCACTGTTTTTCCTTCTGGTGAAAGCCTAGCTCTCAAGTTTTATGTGACTCCTCTAGACTCTGCTTGCTCTGTGGTCCTTGGATATAATTGGCTTTGCCAGCACAATCTGTTGATTGATTGGGTAGCTAAAACTATTTCTTTCTGCTCCACAGAGTGTTCTCCACACTCATTGACCCTCTCCGTGCATATGGCTGTCTTGCCTGTGACAGAAAACACTTCTCCACCTTCACCACTGGATACTCTGCTCAGAAAACCTTTGGTCTCTCTTATCAACTTGGTGGCTTTTGCACAAGCCATCAAGTTAGAGGGCGCTCAAGTCTTCCAACTTCAACCATCTGACCTGCCCATCCCCACACTTTCTGCAGGAACTGTCAAACCCATTGACCTCTCTTCACTGCCTGCTGAGTATCATGAATTTGCCAATGTATTCAGCAAAGCCAAGGCCAATGAACTTGCCCTACACCATCCTTATAATCTCAAGATCAATCTTGAGGAAGGTACTTCTCTGCCTCTCGGCCCCATCTATTCCCTCTCGCAATCTGAGCTCTCTGCTCTCTGTGAATTCATTGATGAAAACCTAACTAGTGGTTTCATTCGTTCTACCAATTCTCCATATGGTGCACACATCCTTTTTGTTCAAAAGAAGGATGGCTCTCTTTGCCTTCGTGTAGATTTCTGAGGTCTCAATAAGATCACCAAAAAGGATCATTACCCTTTACCCCTGATCTCTGACCTTTTAGATAGCCCTTGCAAGGCTTGACTTTATATGAAAATAGATTTCTGCCACACTTATCATCTAGTTCGCATTGTCAAAGGTAATGAATGGAAAACCACCTTTCACACTTGCTATGGCTCCTTTGAATGGATGGTAATGCCCTTCAGTCTCTCTAATGCACCTGTGGCATTCCAACACTTCATGAATGACATTTTCTCTGACCTACTCAACGTCTGCATCATCATTTACCTTGACTACATTCTCATCTATTCCAATGACCTCTCTCAACACCGTTCTTATGTCTGTGAGGTACTCAAACAACTCTGCAAGCATGGTCTCTATGCTCGCACAGATAAGTGCAAATTCCACTCTGAACAAGTGGAATACCTCAATTATATCTTCTCCCCTGATGGTTTGAAGATGTTCAAAGACAAAATCAAGGTTATTCTGGATTGGCCAGAACCTCACAAAGTGAAAGACATCCAGTCTTTCCTAGGTTTTGCTAACTTCTATTGTCAATTCATCTGGAACTACTCCAATATTGTTGTCCCACTTACCCACCTCACATGCAAGAACTCCGCATGGAACTGGTCTTCAGAATGTACAAAGTCTTTTGAAACCCTCAAGAAAGCATTCACCACTGCTTGTATACTCACTCATTGGATTCCCGACACTCAGATCATCATAGAAACAGACGCTTCTGATTATGCCCTAGTGGCTATCTTATCTATTGTTCTTTCCACCAGTGAAATTCACCCTATCACATTCCACTCTTGCACCTTTACTGCAGCAGAATTAAACTATGACACCCACAATAAAGAACTCCTGGCAATCTTTGCCACATTTCAAACTTGGTGACATTATTTTGAAGGTGCAGCTCTCCCTATAGATGTTGTCACTGATCACAAGAATTTAGAATACTTTGCCACCATGAAGATTTTGACACATCATCAAGTGCAATGGTCAGAGTTCCTTTCTCAGTTTAATCTTATCATCCATTTCCACCCTGGTAAACTAGGCACCAAACCCAACTCTTTAACTAGACAACGGGATGTCTACCCAAAAGAGGGGAATAGCAACTATGCCAAAGTCAATCTGCACAATTATCAACCAGTATTCACCCAAGAGCAACTTACCACTTCACTCCACGCCACTATTCTTTCATTTCCAGTACTCTGCAGTGCTTTGCTTATGGATGTTGAGAAACTCCACTTGGATATCTTAGCTTCCTTAACAGACGACCCAATCACCACAGCGCACCCTCCTATTCCCACTACTCCATGCTGGACTCGTGATCCACAAGGACTTCTCTGCCTCAATGATTGAATCTACAAGCTGGACATAGCTGATCTCTGCCTATGTGTCATACAATACAAACACGATCACATCCTATCTGGTCACTTTGGGCAAAACAAGACACTCACCCTTATATGTTGCAAATATACTTGGCCAAACATCCATACCATGGTCAAGGAGTTCTGTAAGTCTTATGTAACTTGCATGTGCTCTAAACCTCAATGGCACTGACCCTATGGCACTCTCAAACAGCTCCCCATCCCTGTTAGGCCCTGGCACTCAATATCTATGGACTTCATAGAGAAACTTCCTAGCTCCAGTGGTTTTGATTCTATTTTAGTAGTCATTGATTGACTCACCAAGCAATCCATATTCATCTCCACCCACCACACTATCACCTCCACAGAACTCACCCAGTTATTTGTTATTCATGTGGTCTCCAAGCACAGAGTCCCCTCACACATTACCTCTGACCATGGCACCAAGTTCATCTCCCACTTTTTCTGCTCTTTAGGCAAACTCCTTAATATGGAACTCCACTTCACTTTGGGTTATCATCTGGAAGGTGATGGCCAGACCAAATGTACCAATCAAACCCTTGAGCAATACCTTTGGATTTACTGCAATTATCAACAGGATAACTGGCACAACCTCTTACCCCTTGTAGAGTTTGCATACAACAATGCACCTAGCGCTACTACTGGTGTGTCTCCATTCTTTGCCAACAAGGGCTACAACCCCTCCATTTCCATCCATCCAGAACACAACATGACATCCTCAAAAGTGCATGATTTTGCTGTAGACCTTGATCAACTCCACCAGTTCTTGCATGCAGAAATCACTGAAGCCCAGAAGCAATATCAGATCTCTGCAGATAAATCTAGGATTCCCACACTGGACTTCCAACTTGGTCAGAAAGTATTTGTCAAGGCAAAGTTCTTTAATACTACTAGGCCTGCTAAGAAGCTTTCAGAAAAATTCCTAGGTCCACACAAAATTATAGGTCTTGCCAGCTCCCACTCCTTCACCCTTCATCTTCCTGATTCTATGCACACTGTTCACCCTGTCTTCCATGTCTCTATGCTCGAACCCCATCATGAAAACACCATCCCTGGCCAGGTACCTAGTCCACCTCCTCCTGTTGGGATTGACAGTGACATTGAGTACGAGGTTGAGGAGATTCTTGAGTCCAAAATAGACAGGTGGTATAAGCATTGTAAACTTCTTTTCAAAGTCTGCTGGCTTGGATATGCAGACACTGACAAATCCAAATCTTGGCTCCCCACTACCAAACTGGATCACACTCAGGAGCTTCTACAGGATTTCCATCAAAGATATCCCCACTTCCCTGGCCCCTTAGACAAATTATAGATTTCATTCTCCTATTTCCACATCAATTTTCACTTTTCCGAATGTCTTTTATTCTTCTCCATACAAATTTTTTAGTTCTCCGCACATTCTACCCATTCACCACCTCTTATCCTTTTATTTTTCAACTTATAACATTATCACACTTCAAACCCACAAGAAAATCATATACAAACAAAAAAGAAACAAAACAAAGTTCATATATACATTTTTTAGTCTTGGAGGGTTTGACTCTCCTTGACTTCTCTGCTCTTCTCTACTTCTCCACTTCTCCAACCTCCCTACCCTTGGTCTCCACCTCCTTCTCCCCCATCTCTGCATTCCCTTGTCCATTCTCCTCCTCCATATCACCCAATTCCTTATCCCCAGCATCCATTTCCACATCCTCCCCACTCTTCTCAGCGGCTTGTTGCACAGCTGATGCCCTAGCTTCCCTCTCCTTCCTCTTCCACAACTCTGCCCTCTTGCAATTTATCCACATCTCTGAAGAGATGGACTCCATCACCTTTGTAATTGCCTCCTGTGCCTCAGCATCCCACAGTTGTGTGTCCATGTGGTCTTGAAGCACATCATGGAGATCTTGCCCCAGACAGTTGACTGCAGAGTGTATCTCACACACTGCACCATGCATCTCCCTAGCGAGGTCTCTAAATGTGGCCATCAATTCCTGCATGAAGGCCATGGTTTCCCACATCATAGCCAGCAAAGCCTGGCTCTCCAAACTCCCATTCTCTACCCTTGCCCTCTTCAAAGGGCCCACCTCTCCCTTGCTATCAGAGTTTGCCTGGGCCTGTTGTTGCTCATTTGGAATATGGGTTGTGGGCTCTTCAAAGCATGGCTTCTTCTTGTCAAAGCATTGCAAGCACGAGTTGTGCTTGCATAGACCAATAACCCAGTGCCAACAGATAGTGCCATTGCACGCACACTTCAAGCAGGGATGGACTTCATCCATTTCCCATTGAGTCCCATTCACATAATTAAACCCGTCCACAAAACAAGAATACTATGTTTTCCACATCAGTAATAAACTACACCGAACGGAAAACACTCACTCAATGCAGATCGTTTGCTGGCCTTTTGGGAAACCACTGCACATCCCTATAAATACCCTATAAAGACTTATCAGTCAGTGATAAAGCAAGTTAGAACTGATTACTCACTGCCTCAAGCTGTTTTCACTCCTCATCCACCTCCCTCAGTTTCCTTTTCTTAGGAAGTGCAGTACTCTTCATCATTCTGGACTTCTCCTCACAGTGTTGTGCAACCCCCGCAAGCTCATCCTCATCCCCATCCACATCCATCTCTGCAGCCTTCGCAGCCTCAGCAGCCTCCCTCTTGCGGCCTTCATTCTCCAGCCTCTCACCCTTGGCCTTCTTACGCACAGCCTCTTTATGCACCAGTCTATCCTCCTCCTCCTTTCGCTTCACCTTGTCAGCTGCCTTCTTCTTCTCCATGATCTCTGCAAGTTTCTGCACAGCATCCTCTTGGATATTATGCATTGCCACAGCAAACTTGTCCTCTTCAGGGACTTCAACAGGGGGTTGCTGAGAGGTAGACATTGCAGTAACGAGTTTAGTGTGAGATAGGAAAGTTTTACTTGAAATTCATCACCCACCATCCATCATATATATCCACACTCAGTCACGTGCAAACACATCCAATCACTGATCCTGATGGTCCTCAGGGTTCGGCCCTAAGAGGGGAATACTGTTACATCCATGCCCAATCTCCCACAACTTTGCACATTATCCATCTTCTTTGCACTCTTGCCCATTCTCCACCTGTCCCTCACGGAATTCTATTTAGATCTCAATTATCTCTTATCTATATTATTCATCTCTCGATTTTTATCTATTTCCTTTTAGTTTTATTTTGCAACTCTGTTCCAGTTTCATACATGTTTCATATTCCATACCTAGTACTCCATGTTACTTGTCTCTATTCTGTGCTACTTGTCTCTGGACTTCTAGTATTTAAACTTACTTACTTCACTATGTAATCTTAGTTTGAATATCAACTTAGTCTGCCAACTTAACTTGCCTTGAGTCCCAATCAACTCTGCACATTTCTGTAGAACTCCTGCAGGGAGTTCACTCCATCATTCAGAACTCTGCCTTGAGTCCTGTCTTTACCTCACTCTTGTCCTCCAGAAATCCAGGGACCACTAGTGGAAAGGGGTGCAGCACATAAGCTGAAGCCAAAGTCCCTAGTTCGCCTCAAGGCAATCTGTCTCCACACCCCACCCTTGCTATCCAACATCTCCACCCCTAAGTCAGCCTATCTCCAGCACAGCACTTAACAGTACTGAAACACTGTTTGCTCCAGAGGATATTTCTGCAAGAAGAGAAGGGTCAATGGCAAACATTGGGTTGCCTGGGTCCTGAGAAGAAAGATTGAGGATTCCAAAGTTCTAAGTTAAAATTAGGGACTCACTGTAATTTGACTCTCAGCGGAGATGGATCTGGGGTATACTTGCTCTGCACTCTGAAAATATTATATTAAACCAAGAATGTATGGAATTCAAGAAATAACTCACTTGTGTGGATGTATAACTTGAAGGAAAGAAGTGCCTAGTCAAAGCTATAAGAGAAGATAGCCTAGATGAAAAGTAAGGGAGAGGTGAAGACAGCAAAGGAGGCGATGATGGTGGCAGGGGCATGAATGGCCTTGCCAGGGGGGAAGATGGAGGAGGAGTTCCAAGCTCCCTTGCTGCTTGTCTTCTGGCCTCGGCACTGTGTGAGCACTGGGTTAGAAAGACTTCAATTTCCCCAGCCACAGAGCATCATTGGCAAATTCAGGGGCGCCAACTAGCTGCCATGTCAGTGTACAAGCACAAGAGAGAGAGAGTGCAGAACATACCAACTTTTATACCTAAGAAAATAACATTTGAAATTAGCATCAACTTTCTCCACTACACAACATGAGTGACTCATCTGTTTCAGATGGGGATGACAGCCAATTCATCCTATGTAGTGACCCAGAGTCTCTTCAAGGGGACATAGTACTATTGGAGGACTTGGAAGAATCTTTTGAAGAGTTTGAACACATGCATATACCTGCATTAGAAATGGATCCTTTGACTGTAATGCCAGTAAGGTGATCCTGACAGCCAAAGAATACTCCTAGAAAAAAACCTGCTTCAAGTGAAACCATAGAGAGCCACATACCTGGAATCCCCAAAGCTCAGAATGGGGGGCTTTTCTGGACAGGCTCCACAGACCCAGGGGATGAATTCTATTCTATACATGACTCCAATTTTCAAGAAGAATGAGGACATTACATGGGAAATGATTCTTACCTAAATTATGTGGATGCCATCCTAGGAGATGAGGCAGCATTTTACCAAATTACTCAAAACTTATTTGTTGTTTGGGGATGGGATCTAAATTCAAACTGCAGCAACATGAGTGAGGTTCATATTATCACTGATATTGACCTACATTAAACCCCATGGTCTATTAGAGTATATGGTACCATCTCCAAGCATTGAAACAGGGAGACAG
>JASFCW010000408.1:0-11532 GCA_036936985.1 Crucibulum cyathiforme
AGTATTAATATTCTATCGAAGGGTAGATCGACTAGCAGGTATAAGGACATTTTCCAGAAGGCTTATAGAGTTCTTCCATGATTTCGTCGCCATGCTTCTCGTGCTTGAAGTCTATATCTTTTACTATGGATGACATGATGAGTCGAATGAACAACAGAGTATATATGCGTGTCCGGTAGGAGAACCACCCAGTCAACTGTAAGTCATGCCTTAAGGCAGCTGCGTGGAGTTAATTGATAAGTGGAAGGTGTGCCATTAAAAGAGATATAGTGCCTCGCTATATTAAGATAACATGTTGAGCGTGTACATTCAGGCGCTCATACTTATACGCATCAAACCGAAAGAAGGGCTGTATTAGTATTGGCCGCTGGACACTCATTACTAGGTGTTTTGGGTGGGTGTTGGAGATCTAGACACATACGCCCTCCTGCGTTGGTGACATTAAAGTTTTCAAAAGAGAGCCCTTTATGACTAAAGAAACCATGTGTACGATGGAGTTTGTGATCGGGGAAGATAACCATCGGACGTGGTATTTATTTTATAGGTATTTCGGAATCCTCATTGAGTTTTTAAGCATGATACGAACATCCTCGACGGTTAGGGTCTGAGACTCATTTATTCTGCATATCGTTAATAATCCATCAAATTCAAGATAATATTAGAGCCGTTTCCAATATCATGGTATGCTGAATTTCAGAATTTGATTCAATTTGTCTGCTACATTATTAACGATTACAGTGGACCACAATCATCAACGTGGAGTCGATGTTTAAATCTTCGGAACTTCTTGATACATCGCCACATGGAAAACTCGGCAGCTACACCCATGTACTTCGTCTTTCCTTTGACTTCAAACACAAGCCGTTCGTATACTTAACGTTCAGTCAGTGGTATACTCTAAAAAAAACGCATTGCTTACAATGAAGTCAGCTTGGGTCTCTAGACAGAGGGGTGTGCCTTCTACCGCTGTCTGGATGCTGGTTTACATTTGCGTGAATGATGATGAATTGGAAAGTTTAACCTACTAGTAATGTCTCTTTATTATCTGGATCCATGGATGAACTCTCTAGCAACCCCTCGTCTTTGATACTGAAGTTCGACGCCGAGAAGTAGATGCCATGAAGCCAATTTAACACGATCCCCGAATGCTTTATTGCCGAAATCTGCATGTTGCGGTAAGGACTAAGTGCTGTCGTGTTAGATATATTTCATAACAGGTTTATTGAACAATATCAACTCGCCACTTCTTCCCACCAGTGATTTAATTCTGGACTGAACCTGCTCGTGAGCATGCTCCATGGCTTCTCTTGCTGGTCCAAGGCCCTGGAGACGTGGTTAGACACAGTGAATTTATGGGCGAAGCATAACTCACGAGTCATATAATTCTCTCTCCCGAACATACCAAATTGCGACACCCATGATCCCCCTATTGGTAGCTTCTACGACACACACCCAGCCCACCAAAGTACCCGCGGTCATTATTGCGATCGAGAATTTGCTATAAAACTCGCGATCACCTCCGATAAATTGATCTCACATGGGAGAACATAAATCAAAGATGTTAACTAGGTACTTGTGAGTAAATAATTTCTCTAAGGCCGGAGCGAGGGAAGCCTCTGGTGAGTCCACCTCTATGGTAACGGAAATATTAACCAGCAGTCTGAGCGGGTACTACGATGTCCAATGTTGAATAGACCATCACCATGCAGAGAATCTACTTTGCGTATTGTGAAATTCAGCTCTGGTAATTAAATGATTGAACTCTCAGTTGTGCGATGGGTCACGATGAGGTGGCGTTCAGGAGTGCATTGCATACGCACTAACAGTGGTAGAACAATCGGGCCTATTTGTACAGCAATCATCATGTGCAAGCATCACGGTCGCCGGCTCCAGGCGCACACAGCAGATTCTATATGCTAAGGGTATATTTGTGGAGGGTGTCAAGGAACCCATTTCGTGCTCGAGCACATGGCGAAACCAGTTGCAGAGTGACCTTGGTGAGTTATTTCTAACGTCGGTGAAGACCACGAAAAGACTTGCCCTAAATTACATTCACGTGAGTTAAAACTCAGCCGGCAATAACCGGTATTCAACGACGTTGGTTCAATTTTGAGCATACAGTTTTGAAGCCTTACACTACATAATGAACATCAATACCCCGACCAAATACCTAACAAAAAGCTCTCAATTGCCTTCTACTCCTGCTAAAACTGGTCTACTATTCGCCGCGCCTGATCCCTCTTCACCTGCACGACGACCTCTCTCTAATACCCCGCAACGACCTGGTCTGGGTTACTTCGCTTTTCCCCCAGAAGGAACAGTTTTATCTTCGCCTGGCCTCTCTGAATCAGTTGATAAAAGTAGACGGGAGCAACAGCAGGCATATCTCTCATTTCTCCATCAGGAGGACCAGGCACAAGAGCGGGAACGTGAGAGAAACAGGCTCGAGGAGGAACGTTCAGCGCGACTGCGTCAAGAGGCTGAAGCTAGAACCGAAGCCGAAGCGCGTAGAGGTGAAGAAGAATGGGTTCGTAGTGGGGGGATGCTGCGAGATGAGCATGGGAATTGGGACCATGCTCGGACGCAGGCGATTCGTGACGAGCTGAAACTACGAGATGAAGAGAAACGTCTGCTGCAGCGATGGGATAGCTACGAGCGGAATTGGAATCGCCTTTTGAAGGGAAAAGCGCCAGACGATGACTCGCGGGACGTACACTTCCACGATATACCCTGGCCGGTTGAGAAGGATGTGAGTAAGGAGCTGGACTTAGTGGATTTGACTACCGCACGGATGGAGGAATTCTTTTTGGGCTCATTGCGGGTGCGGGGAGTTAAAGTGACGAAGAAGGAGAGAGTGAGGAGCTCTTTGCTTAGGTGGCATCCAGATAAGCTTACCACGCTGCTGACACGAGTCGTCGAGGCTGATGAACAGAGGGTTAGGCAGGGGATTAACGCTGTGATGGCCTGCCTTCAGACGCTAAATACGAAGGTTTAATATGCTTATTACGTTATCTCAGGTAAGTCGCTCCCACCAAACACCTGCCTACCGTGGAAATGGCCTAGAACTTGTTCTGTATTTCTTGGACGAATTAATGCAACATGCTTACTGCCACCGTCCCATTATCTCTATCTGAACGCTTTTGAACACTTGTCCTCAGCACAATAGTCATTAAGGAGCCCACATAAATACCAACAGGATTGAATGAATAAATACTACCAACGTAATTAGACTGGGGAGGATAGGGAATTAATTCTGTGCCTGGGTAGGGTTCTCTTGTACATTTCCCGGTGATCTCCTACAGAATGCCTTGAATTGCGTCAATGTCTCCCATAAGACAGAGACTTTCCAGAAGCCTGTGTTAAAGACGGCGAACACCGACATCACAGTGATCACATATAGCACTACTGGGAACTCCCAGCGATTAAAAATGAGAAATATGAGGAGAAGCATTGCTAGAACGAATAGCAGAGTGCCCAAGAGCTGCAAACGCTCACAAAGAATCATAAAGCGATGGAAATCTGGATCCTCGACCTTCTTTGAATTCTCGGCCTTCTCTGACTCCTCGGCCTTCTCTAGATCCACGTCTTTCTCTGGAATCTTGACTTCCTCTGAAATATCGATCACTTTATTACGCTGATTCTCGTTCAGAGTGGTGGCAGATGATGATGAGTGCCTGATTGCAGGCCGTGTAGGATAGGCTATGCTTTGTGCTTCAGAAAGCACTAGTTTCGCTTTCGCCAAGGACACAGCTGCAGTTCTCCCGGCCACAATTGTCACAACAATATGGATACCAGTCGAGATGAAGGCAACCAACACTCCAACTTCGAATTTGATGGTTTTCTTGCTTTGGGCATCGACAACACTATATACCAAAGAAAGAAACGCTATAATAAGGGCAGCTGTGAACGTAGACTTGTTCGGCGATGGTCAGCATTGAGTCGTAATATTGCGAAATAGGTAACGCACGATTAAAACAAGTATCCCGAATTGCATGGACTGGGATTCTAGGGCCTTTTGTTTCTTCTCATACGACTCGGAAGTAAGCCCCTTCGCTAAAGAGTTCAAATGAATAATGATGAAATGATAGAAATGGAAGGGCGTCGTTTACCCGACGAGGAGGTACCACTATGCCACGGATCGGGGGAGGCTGGCATCGGGATGTCGGAATTGTTGCCCATGGGTGAACAGTCTCAAGAATAATGTCAGACTATTTATGAGTTTGAGGGTAAAGAAGCCCAGAGAGAAGGGATTTATAGTGATTCGATCCGTCAGAAAGTCGTTCTTCTGCAGAATCTGAAAGGTGCGGATGCCATGTTGCCTGGGCAAGTCCACTTCAACCGCGTTTTCATCACTGTTGACGCCGTCCACTAGAGCGTTTAGCTGAGTTTTGTGGCTTCCCGCGTTGTGAACGGACAGAGAACCTGCAACGCAGTCGTGTTTAAGGCGGTTGGTACTTCATACCAACGAGGCGCTTGAAAGCGAACAAAGACGTTGAGTTCGAATGTCTAATAGTCACACTTCCAAAAGGTGTACCAAAGATAGGCCAAACGTTGAATTAGACGCTTTCCTTCATTAAATACAGAGTGCATTGATGATGTTGAAGTGTCACACTGCCCGGCAGAGTCAAAGCCCCGCGGAAAGCCATCGTCAGCATGTAAGGCGTATCTTCGCGATATTCGATGGCAATTTCCAGAGGGAAACGTTTCAAATTATTGATGAACGCGTTAGATGATCGAGGATGCCGCACTTTTTGCACGAGTAGAATCGCCCACGTGGTATACGACAAACTGATAGTAGCAGCTGAGTAGTACTATTCATCTGCACCGCAGGATAAGTAGATGGTAGTGTTTCGAGCTTCGAGGGCTGTGTTGAATTTTTCATGAGGTTTAGACGTTTTGTTCGTCATGCGCTCAAAAACATTCACGTGACGTGATGATATATGCGCCTGTATGCGTGACATGAGGTCATAAATTTTATTCAACGGAATGAGAATTTTCAGTTATCAAAGTTGAGTCGCATATCCTCAAGCGCTTTTCGTGAATCACGAAAATGTTGATTCGGAACCGTATTACCTTGCATAGCCTCGTGCACTGGATGCACTTGGGATGGTCTTCAATCCGGCTTCGATACATCGAGTTGCTTCAGCTGCCACGCGACAACTGTCATTCGTATCATCTTTAACGTTCGTTTTACAGGACCCATGAGTAGATTTGGTTGATTCACAGCAGAAATTCTTGAATATTCACCACAGCCATCGCCCCGAGATCCTGAAAGAAACAGCTGTCTCTTCCTGAGAATCTGAATGTTCTCCCGTCGTTCGCGTAGATCTATAAACAGTCAGAACGAGTCAGAGGTGTAGGGCAGTACGGATGGAAGATTGAAGCGCCGGATCCACTCTTTCGCTGACTCATCAGCTGCTTACCTTTTATACCCGCAACCACCATCTGCAGCCCAATAACTGTCTTTTTTCCCTCTATTTCTTCCTCTTATTGTCGTATGGACGCCACCATTTCCCCTTTCATTCCACAAGACGAGAATCCCGACAGAAATCGGCCTAATAACGCGCGAAATACGTCGCCGACACCACATCTTGAACGACCTCCAAGAACTGTAGATCGTAATGGCACTAGACGACAGAATAGACCTCCCAGGATGGAAGGAGAGCGTTCTAGACGAAGTGACGTGTTAAACGGACAGCCAGGTGCCAATAACGTCATACAACGACCGCAAAAACCACGAAATAGACCCCCGAGAGCACCTACAACGAACACGAACACGAACGATCCGACCACCTCCGCCAGTACATCATCCACACCAATACCTGAAGGAGAGGGAAAGCGACTACGCAACAGTCGACGGAGGAACCCACCTAATGCGACCTCAAATGACTTAGGAGCGACATCGACGACTGAAGGCAAAGGGGAGGTTACCGGCCAAAGAAAAGCACCAGGTGGTGGTCGTCGCGGTGCACGATTCAACGCTGGCCTTACTCAGACAGATTCCGAGGCTACTGCATCGAAGCCGTCGGAGAAGTACAGAGCAAAATCAAGAGCTCAAGAACCGATTGGTGACGATCTGACATCGACCCTGGCGCACGCGCTCAGTACGCCTCCCTACCCCGATTGCCCGATCTGCTTCTCCTCAATACATCCCGCACAGCCGACATGGTCGTGCTCGCCTTCGACTCCTGTGATACTTGCTGATGGCGAGGAGGCGCAGTACTGCTGGACGACGTTCCATGTGAAGTGCATTCGGTCATGGGCGTCGAAGAGCGTTAAGGAGATCGCAGAGGCGTGGCGGGCGAGAGGAGAGGATAAAACTGGAGACTGGAGATGCCCAGGATGCCAGTCGAAGCGCGAAGTTGTGCCCTCGGGATATTGGTGCGTATTTAAATGCGTATTGGTTGCTCAACTAATACTCTCTACAGGTGTTTCTGTAACTCAACTGCTGAGCCCAAACCATCCCGACTCTCAACGCCACACTCCTGCGGTAGCCCCTGCTCTCGGGTACGAGAAAGCGGGTGTGGCCACCCGTGTGCACTCAGCTGTCACCCGGGTCCCTGCCCACCCTGTCAAATCACCACCCGTCTCGAATGTTATTGCCCACGAAAGAAGGTCATCGCCTTCCGCTGTGGCCTTGAGCAGAAAGGCGGAAGTAAAGCCAAGAGAAACCTTTCGTGTGGTGAGGTATGTGGACGACCGCTCGGATGCGGAAAACATGCCTGCGACAAGGTGTGCCACGAAGGCGAGTGCGGGAAATGTCAAGTTAGAGAGATGGCGCGGTGTTATTGTGGGAAGGAGGAGAAGGAGGTTGGATGTGGCGAGGGGAATGCTGTTGAGTGCTACGTGGAGCGACACGACCCATGGATTGGGCGATTCAGTGGTGACCACTCCTGCGGATGGTATGTCACTCCTTGTTTTCACGTACAAATACAACCTAACATTCGTTCAGGCCGTTTCAGTGCTTGAAACATAAATGCGAGAAGCCTTGCCACCCTCCGTCACCAACGCCGGTTGTTTGTCCCTTTGACCCATCTAAAGTCAACCACTGTCCCTGCGGTCAATCCACTGTCGCCCCATTGCCGACATCCGACTTCTCCCAGTATACCTTCCCTGCTCGAGAGAAATGTACTGACCCCATCCCCACCTGTTCTTCCATCTGTTCGAAACCCCACCCATCCTGTTCTCACCCCTGCCGCGCTAAATGCCACACTGGTCCCTGTCCTCCATGTTCTGTGGGGATCGTGCGGCCATGCCGTTGCGGTGCAAGTACGCGCAGCATCTTATGCTGCGAGGTACACCAAGGCGAGAGTGTTGAGGAGAAAGAGATCCTGTGTGATCGACAATGCACTGCGCTGCGCGCTTGTGGGAGACATCAGTGCCGGAGGGTATGCTGTCCGTTGGCGTCGCTGGCCGCGACAGGGAAAAAGGGGAGAAAGCGTATCGTGGAGGAGGGCCCGGCGGTTGGAGAAGAACGAGGAGGGCTGCATGAGTGTGATCTTGTGTGCGGGAAGCTGTTGTCTTGTGGAAATCATCGCTGCGAGGAGAGGGATCATAAGGGCGTCTGTCCCCCGTGTTTGAGAAGTTCGTTTGAGGAGGTGTGTTGCCTTTTAAGCCTTTCTAATAAAGGAATCCGTGCTAATTGATCTATAGATGGTATGTTTCTGTGGTCGTACGGTATTTGAGCCGCCCATTCCCTGCGGTACCAGGATTCAATGTCATTACCCTTGTCCAAGGCCGCCTCCGCCATGCGGACACCCACGAACGCCTCACTCGTGTCATGAAGATCCAACACCTTGCCCTGCATGTCCTTGTCTGACCACCAAGGAGTGTGCTTGTGGTAAAAAAATGGTTCCTAATGTTCGTTGTTCACTAGAAAGGGAGAAAGTGTCTTGTGGTACGGTTTGCGGAAAGTGAGCTGACGTTTTGTGTCTATATATCGACTAGATTCTGATATCTTTATTCTTGCCAGGTTGATGGGTTGTGGCTTCCACCACTGTGAGCGGCTCTGTCACGCAGATGAGTGTGGTCCTTGTACTGCTCCTTGCGGAAAATTTCGGAAACTATGGTACGTACAAGTATTTTGCATATTTTACTCCCAAGTTCACTTCATTTTTACAGCCTGCCCAACAATCATCCATGTACCCGACCCTGCCATGCACCATCTACATGCCCCGAAACTGAGTCCTGTCAATCCATCGTCATTCTCACCTGTCCTTGTGGACGCATCCGCCAGTCCGTTCATTGTGGTAAAAGCGCATCGCATCCTTCTGGTTCACTGCAAGCGAGTCCCAAATGCTCAAACGACTGTAACATCGCAAAGCGCAATGCGAGACTTGCTGAAGCCCTCGGAATTAGTGGGGATACGCGAGATAGGAATGCACCTGCTACTTACCATGACGAAGTTGTTGCTTTCGCTCGGGCGAATTCTAAGTTCTTACCAGTGGTCGAGAAGGCATTTTCTGAGTAGGTATCTCTATCCAAATTTGCGGAGTTATACTCATCGTAAAATCCACAGCTTCGTATCCTCAGACAGGCGAACACAGGTCCTCCCACACATGACTCCAGATAGGCGCAAGTTTGTTCACGATGTAAGTTCTCAAGCACTAATCTCCTACCATTATCTCACCTGCTTGTAGCTTGCAGCAGTTTATCGAATGGACACACAGATGGTGGATCAGGAACCACATCGCAGGTTAGTGCATTTGCTTGCTTCGTCATTATCGTTATTCTGACTATGTTCATCAAAGTGTTCAATTGCTTCGTAGGGTTGACACACGTATCCCATCCCCGCTACTTTCTACTTACATTGCTTCGACTGGTCCTCCGCCAAGCTTGGGTAAACTCGCAGATCTACGGAGTCTGAAGAACTCAGCGGCATCAACTTCAGCGTGGAGGCCTGTCAGCACCATTACACCTAAACCATCTGCATCTGGAGCTATGGCACCCGTCGCCAGTGGCTCACAGCGTGGATGGACGCCTGTTGCTAGGCCGTCGTCAGCCGGATTGGCCTCTGCATCCGCACATTCCACTCGAACACCTACACCGACCAACACAGCGCGTAGTTCTGCTCCTCGTGCACCAGTACCCGACGCGATACAACCTCCATCCACCTCTGGAGAGACAGATGAAGCCGTACCTGAGAATTGGGAGGATGATGTTTAATCATTCTTGGAAGCTCTTGTTTCTACTCTGTAGAATTAGATGAGTCATACAGTTACATAGGCCGACGCCTTAGGGGCACTTTGTGGCGATATTTTCCGTAGGGTAAATAGCCCTGCTTACGCAATCGGAATTATTTTCTCCAAATTCTGATTTGTAGGATAATCACAAAGAACATTTCGGAAGTTGCCTTCCAATTGTTCCTGTTCCCCACTCATCTGCAATGTGTAGCAAACAGAAGAGTCTGCCGGTTGTAAAGCGATTCAATACTAGGTTCTCTTTCCAGTATTCTTCCATCATAATGACCCACATGATATCGTTCAAAGCCCAAGATATAAATGAACGGCTCGATAGATGAGGGTATGCAGGACGTTCTTCGTTCATCGCTACAACGTCCGCCTCTTGCTCGTGAAATGGGCTACATCCTGTAAAATCTATAATATCTGTAAATGATGCGAACGTTTAGGATTGAAAGGAGTATTACCTCGTATATACAGGACGCATGCAAAGGCATACATATCACTCTTTTTATTGCGGGGCGAATCACCCATGAACAATTATGGGGCATGCCATCGTGTCGTCCCATGAGATGTACTATTAGAGATAGTGGTATACGCGTTCCACAGCTTTTTTTCCCAGTCCAATTCAAGAGTTAATGCCAGGCCGAAATCAACGATACATGTCCGAACAGCCGGATCCAGTTACGAGAATATTTGCCTATAATAAAGAACATTCAGAAAGCAAGCATCAAGTTATACGACAATTAATATACTCCTTTCAAGTTACCGTGCACCATGCAGTGGTCATGTAAATATAAAATGCCTCAAGTAACTTCAGCAGCCTAGGTACTAGTTGTAACGTTAATCAGACCAAAAAAATTTGCGTGTATTAAATAACTTGAAGAACTCATCAGTGGCAATATTCTACTGCAATGCTCCGAGTCGTCTATTGATGCGATATATTGCAATATAATTCCCTTTTCCATCCAAGCAGATATAAGGCACATTCTTTCTGTGCAGGAGATCAGGCAAGTAATAGACTTCCGTAAAACTGAAGTACATACGTGAAAGCTGGCCCCAAATCACGGCCTCGATAGAGAAGCCTAGAGAGAGAGTAATTTAGGCTGGGTAAAGAGCAGAATATTAATATTTGAACAGTTTAGTTAATGCTTTCACAAGGACGGATCGAAACCGCGGCGAAACGTTAGTGTAATCCAATAACTTCATTGTATATTTGTTAAAGGGCAAAAAGCTTTACATTTGCATATATTCCCTGATGTAATTCCTTGGCCTCCTAACGAGCACAATGCCGTTCTGTGAGTTCTGAGAACTCATAGCTAGGCCCAGAGTGTCAAGTTCCTATTCCACGGTTCACAATGCAGACTAAAATGCTAACATACCCAGTAAAGAATATTCTCTAGTACATCGACGGTGAGATAATCGCTCTCATACATCGCATTCCGGAAATAAGAAGGTGGAAGTGTGTCCCATTCTCCACTGGGTCTGCCATCATTTAGCTTGGTAGGAAGCTGGTTCGAGATTTGAGCCGCAGAAGGTCTTAAAAGCGGTTCCTCTTGCCAACAATCCTCGAGTATTTCCCATATATGATCGGTGAGATAGAAGTCGGATATCCAGGAAGTTCCGCGTACAGGCCGGGAAGGCTTTAACCCCTGCATAACTTTAAGCATCACCGTAAAGTCGCGTTGTATCTCGAAGAAAGGAATGAACCCCGTGAATATCTATAAACCATGGAGAGTAAGTACTCAAAATGTAATCGAGTGGCGGACGACATCCTCACCTCATAGCAGACGCACGCAAAAGCATATATATCAGCTTCTTTGGTTGTAATTGAATCCTCAGCTGTCGGAGAATTTAGTTCTGGTGCCTGCCATCTGATAGTGCCGCCTATTTGTATTGTACTTTCATTGGACGTCCATCGTAAGCTTTCTGAATTAACAACATGCGACAATCCGAAATCCGCGAGGCAAGCCCTTCCAGAGTTGGTCACAAGGATGTTTGCCTATATGGACTCTCAAAGGATTTTCGTAGACATAAATATTATAGCGACTTACTCCTTTCAGATCTCCATGAACAATGTCTCTGTCATGAAGATAACATATTCCGGCTATAATATCGGAGACCTGTTGAGAAATTAGAAACGAGATCACTCTATTAACTTAAAGGCTCTAGAGAAGTAACTCACAAGAAGAAGACGACATGCTTCTGGATGTTCGATCAAATAATCATTAATGTTTCCATTTACCATCCACGGAGAAACCAAACAGAAACGGTTCTGTGAATCTTCCAGACGATAGATACCATAGAATGGTAAAATATTAGGATGGGAGACGTGGCCCCACAGAATAGCTTC
>JASFCW010000409.1:0-11526 GCA_036936985.1 Crucibulum cyathiforme
TGTACATGGACTCCATGTATAATCCCTAAAGTGTACATGGACTCCATGTATACTGTTGTGTCAGTGTCACGAGCTCCCATTTTGCTGTATATTCAACTCCCTAATAGAACAATCTTATTACATAAGACTGGGAACTATTATCCTGCTTCTATTGGAATGCATACAAATTTTATTTAGGAACAATAGAAATATAACATGTAAGCTAGCAAGACAAAAATGACCAATACAGTCACTGATCACCAATTCACCATTAGCACCAATTCACTGATCCTGCTATAGCTGCTCTTCTGCTGTGAGAATTTCCCCAATATTTTATGTTTCTGCTTCTATAGCAATAACCGACTACCTATAAACTTTTTACAGTAAGTCAATAAAGGGGATGTGAAGTTCTCCATTCCTGCCATTTAAAGGCTACCATCACACTTGGCTGGAATTGCTATAGTCAGAGTTTGAATACATTGCATGGTCTCACAACCAAGGAAGTAGTGACACAACTCCTGATTGGTTCATGAGGAGGCTGGAGTTCAAATTCTGATCATGTGCCATTGTGACCATGTGACATTAGCAAAATGGTGCTATTGGTGAATTGGTGAGTGGTGACTGTAACTGAAGAGCCACAGAAGAAAAAGCCATATATTGTAATATGCAAAAAAAATTCTGTGTACAAAAACATTATCATTTATAGCAGTAAATATTGTAACCAATTCACTTATTGCTTGTGTAGCAGTGTATTTATTTGTGCCTATAGAGGAATTTTACTGGATGCTTCAACAAAAGTAGGATTTTTTGAGATACTGATATCTTTCTCTCCTCCAAATCAGACATTGTTGTGTAGATGATTTCTGACCTTTGAAAATTATTGAGAGCTTTTAAGTTGAGTTGGGAATGTGGATGATCAATCCCCCAAACTTCTCTTGTTTTTCTGGCCACTTGAACTAAAAGTACCTCTGCCTCAGTCCATTGGCTTTGATTCCCATATATCAAAGCCAGGTTATTCATGCTTGTTAATGTATCTAAATGAGCTAGACCTAGCAGATGCTGTATTTTCTCCATTACTTCAACTTGCAATTTCTCTGCTTCAGTCCATCTGCCTTGATCCCCACATATTGGAGCCAAATTATTCATGCTTGCTAATGTTATGTGGATGAGCTGGACCTAGCAGCTGCTGTCTTTTCTCTATTACTTCAACTTGCAAGTTCTCTACTTCAGTCCATCTGCCTTGATTCCAATATGTTGAAGCCAGATTATTCATGCTTGTTAATGCACGTGGGTGAGCTGGACCTAGCAGCTGCTGTCTTTTCTCCATTACTTCAACTTGCAATTTCTCTGCCTCAGTCCATTAGCCTTGATTCCCATATATTGTAGCTGGATTATTCATGCTTGTTAATGTATGTGGATGAGCTGGACCTAGCAGCTGCTGTCTTTTCTCCATTAATTTAAGAACATTGCCAAGAAAAAGGTCTTTCCCCTCTCATATTTGGTCATTCTGTCTTTACACCATGCATGGACCATTGGATGCATATGATATATGCCATTTAATGATTCTTTTTGATCAAGGAGAATGATATCAATATTTGGATACCAGACCAGAATCTCAATTTATCCCATTTGCTATCAGTTATGTGTAGCTGTTTCTCATCTAAAAGCAAAACAGCTAATGGAAGTCCTTCACTGGCTTTCTTTTTCATATCTGTTGCAATATATTTCTCAGTAGCTCTGGAGAAAATATCTTCCATAATATTTTCATGATGGAAAAATGCCATAATTTGATGAATTAAAATAGCTGTTTGAGCAGCTTGAGCATCCTTTGGCTTTGATTGATCTGCTGCCTTGGATTCAATCTTTGCATATGAAAGCTCCCATGTTCCATAAACTGTTTGTTCATATTTAGAAGCACCTCTGAAAGATGGATGATCTGAAAGTTCTTTCCTTTTTTCTGACAGCTAAACAAGAAATTGTAGACAGTCCTCAGAAAAAATGATGACCACCCATGATCCTGAAGTATGACATCACTGCAAGCAAGGATCACATCTGATAGCAACCTGATGTACTGCATTGCACCTATAGTGTCACTGTGAACAGGCATCCTGCTCATTGCTAGAGATACTAACCCATAATTGTAGGTAAGAGTCAGTGAGTATGACAAAATGACAAAAGTGCTAATTTATTCAACATAACTCTGGGCAACTACATATGTCCATATAAGAAAGGATGGAATGAAAGAGCAAATTCAAACACTGCTAAAATGCCTCCCAATAACCATTACAACAATCCTGCACAACCTCATCAGCCTTGAGGCATGCTGCCTTACCTCCTCAGCATGGCACCAATGCCTCCATCACACCCACAAGATATTGCTGTCGCTTGTCTGGATGCTGCATTGGACAATAGCACATTTGCTAATCCATGGCTTCATCATTCTCAACAGCCTCCCTTACCACTCCCAGCACCACAGGTACCACCTGCTCAGGTCAACAGTGACCAACCCCATATCCTTGAAGTTCATGTACCAATTTGTATTGATCCACAGGCTAAGTGTTAAGTCCAGTATCAGAGAATGGAAGACTTAAGTGTGGAGTTGTAGAACACCGAGGCTCAGAGTTGGATTGCCTTGAGGGCATAATAAGGACTTCAGCTTCAGCTTATGTGCTGTGCCCCTTTCCACTAGCTGTCCCCTGGATTTCAGAGGACAAGGGATGAGATAAGACAGAACTCAAGGTGGAGTTCTGAATGACAAGGAGATCTCCCTGCAGGAGTTTTACAGAGGAGTGTGGAGTTGACTAGAACTCAAGGTGAGTTAAAGTAGGATAACTAAGTTGATATTCAAACTGATGTTACATAGTGAAGTATCTAAGTTTATATACTAAGTAAAGGTGGAGAACTGGGTAATGGTGGCAGAGAACTGAGTAATGGTGGCAGAGAACTAGGTAACTAGAAATAGATAAACCTAGGAGATAATAGGATAAAACCATAATGATGTGGGACTGGAAGTCTGCAAGTGATGAGTGGTGAAGTGAGTCAAAAGGGCAGAGTTGTATGTGAGTGGTGCGGAGTTCATGATAGCATGCGGAGTTTGTGTGACAAGGCATGGATATAACACTAAGGGTGAGCCGCCTATGCTTGTGGTTATCAATTTCAATATTGGTGACATCTCACTAGAGGATTTGCTGTCATGTATTTGTGCACAAATGCATGTCCAGCTTGATAAAACTAGGCTTGGCTGGAAGTCCTCTGATGACAAGAAGAGGATCCTTTCCAATGTCTGTTAGCAGAAGATGTTGAGAATGCCTTTAAGACCTTCTGTAGGGTCCTGCATAGCAAGCATTGGGAGAGGCCTATCCATATGATAATCATTAATATGGTGTGTATCAGACATATGTTGGTCATCATTTGAGAACTCACTCTTCACATTCTAATATCAGGAAAAACCAGAGGTACCCAAGGACCAAGCTGTCCCAAAGCCAACAGATTTGGCCACCAATCCTGAGGTGTTACAGAAGGCCAAGTCGAAACTAAGCTGTGCAGTCCACCCAGGGCCACATCATTGGTGCTATGTCAGACAAGATGCTGGCCATGAGGGGGAGCATGTCACACTGGGTAATGCTGAAGTCGGACTATGGGCTCGTAAGATTGTATGCTTATATATATACTCAAAATGATTCACAGAACTTACTGATGACTTCTTTTTTGAAGGCTGATGGCAAGGCTAATGAAGACTGCCTTACCTCTCCCAATGTCCTATGTCTTGACAAACTCAGTCAGAAGACAAAATCAAGAATGGAGATGCAGGGTGGCAACTGGGGCACAAATGTTGTTATCCATAACTATCCTCACCAGCTGCTTGGGGACATGGACTCAAACATGAACAATGGCATAACAAACCACCCAGTCAAAATGAAGAAGCATACCACCACACAAGTAGAGCTAGATAGCAACAGCTCAGATGATGATGATGACACCCAACCAGTTTCCATTGCTGTGGTCCTCAACTATCTTCATGGCAGGGTGCCAGACTTCAACTTCCCTCAGTACCATGACACACTTGTTAGGTTTGGGATTCAATATAGTTGAAGTGTTGTGGATTTTGACTGGAGGTATTATGTTGAAAAGGTAAACATGGTGGGTGGTGCAGCTTGGGAGTTTGTTTGCTCTGTGGAAAGGATGTTGAAGAAGCAGAGACATGAGAAGAAGAAAGCAAAGGAAAATTACATATAGATGGTTTTACACTATTATACTAAGTAGCCACAATCTCAATACCACCCTTCTATTGATGCTGGTACCATTGTTGCATATACAGCTTCCCATAGAATTCCAACAGTGTCAAAATCAATTACCTCCATCTTAGATAAAACATAGTCTTGATGTTGTCAGATCCAGGCTTTCATTGAAGAGAAACCTTCCTTGATAGGATTGAGATCTGGGGAATATGGTGGGAGGTAAACAAGCATGCAACCACTAAGAATGAACATCATTATCTCATGCCAAGGTCACAGAATACACAAACTACGCACTGTGCCTCAATCATCTCTCAAAGACCCTTGAAGTGATGAGTACTAGCATTGTCCATGATGAGGACTGAGTTCTTTTGTGGGTAGGTGTTCATGTTGTTGAGCAGGACATCAACATATTTTTGGAACTCCTTGCTGGTCCATGAGTGTGTGATGATGTCAAGGTGAAGGACACCATCAAGAGATATTGCAGGTAGAATTGAATACCTAAAATCATGAGAAATAGACAGCATCAATGTAACAACAACTTACCTTTTCCCCTCACAAAATAATCATGTCTTCATGCTCGATCACTGCAGGGTGCCCAAGCATAGGGTCAATTAGTTGTATGGTGGTTGCATGCTGATTCATTGATATAAACATGTGTCTTGGGTGGGTATTGGGCCATGAGTGCTTCAAAGCAGTTTCTATCTTCTTCATTTCACTCTTTGCCAGCTCAAGTCACCTAAAGAACATTAGAAATAGTACATTCTCACAGATCAGATACTTGCCTTCTTCCTGGAATAGTCACAATGACAAAGAGACACATGGATGGTCTCTGTTGAGATGTCAATGTCAAAGGCCTTGAGCAGCTCATCCTGAATCTCTGATAAGTAGAGATCAGGCTTCTGCTCAACTAAGCCCTCAATATACTATGCAAATGGGTGTCAGAGTCAAGCATTTGAGAGCAAGAGAATGGCATACAGAGAGATGGTATGCAGTCAGAACTCTTGGTCTACCCACTTCCTAGAGGTGTCTTCCTTACTTCTCCTGTCTGCCTCCAACAAGCAAGAACCCATTCAACTGTGCATTTGCTGACACCAGTATGCCATGGGATGTCTGCTGTCCTCATTGTCAAGGACATTCTTGCAATGAGCTCTTTCTGCTCAGGACAGATAAATCTGTAGTTTGAGGGCATAATGGACAAAGTACATTGAGAGGTGCATTGAGAGGAGTGAACTGCATGTTGAGCAGGTACCATTGTTCTGTGGAAACACTATGGTAACAGTGGTGCAGTCACTGGTGCAAGCAGATCTGCAGATGTCTGGATTTGGTAATTCTCAGGTCATGTGGATCGGCAAGGGAGTCAACTTTTTTTGAACAACTGTCTACAATTTCTTGTTTAGCTGGAATAAAGCTCAACATACTCATATGTGCTGCAGAGGCCAGATGTGATAAAAGCAGTGCTTTACACTCCCCCACCAATCCAGTTGGAGTCCAGGTGGACTCCAGGTGGGGTCCAGGTACTTTGGTGGACTCTATATGGACTCCAGATGGAGTCCAGGTGGATTCCACCTGGAATTGATGTATCCAAATAAATAACAATTCATAGGATTGGAAAACATATATGTTTGTTGTAGAAATATGTACAAACATATACAAACACAATTGGTTTTACATTACAATAATGCTTACAACTTTTCTTGGTCAAAATAACTTTTATTTATATATGTTTGTCCTTGTTTGGTTTAATGTGGTATTTGCAGTTATATTAAATTTTAATACACTATATTAATACATATATAATTGAATTTTTTGATACTTTTATTTGTACATGTTTGGTTTATCTTTTTATTTATTGGACAAGCCCAAACTTCTACAAATAAGGTTGAGTTTTTACTAATGTTATATCTCACAACAGTGATAAAATCAGAAAGAAATTGATAACATGATTAAAAAAGATTGATAAGCCATCAAAAACAATGCAGTTATATACAAATCAAGGATTTGTTTATATCTGTTTCATTTTATTTGATTCTATTTAATAAACCTATACTGAAAAGGTTGTTTAGTGCAAATATTTGTATATATTTGCTAATATCTTAGATTGTAGAGAGTGTAATGAGAGACATGACATTGTTGGTCCCATTGAAATTGAATGAGAATTGCATCTGAAAATTATAAAATACTGTTCCAATCACAAGTCTTCTAAATTTGGTGACTTCTATTTATTATAACATTTTATTGTAATAATGCATATAAAATGGAAAATCCAAATTCATTTGTGTTTGTACATATTTGGTTCATTCCATTACTGTTGTAATAAATACTATGGATGAGCTTTTGATTTTTCCATGTATATGTATTGTTACAGTATATTAAAGGTCAGAATGGTATCAATAAATTGGTGTTAACAGATCTAAAAACTTGTGATTTGGTCAGTATTTTGTGATTTGCAGGTGCAATTCTTATCCAATTTCAATACAACCAACAATGGCATGTTTCTATTAACAGTCCCTACAATGTGAGATAGTAACAAATATATACAAATATTTGCATTTATTTATTGATTTGTTGTTTTTTTTCTAATTATATTATATTGGTAATGAATACTAAGGTCAAAGTAGCTTTTATTTGTACATGTTTGCAATTGTGTAGTTCTATTTGGTTTTCTCGATGTTCCTTGATCTTCACTGATTTAATGTGAACTTTTATGGTTTTTCTTTATAGCTTTAATCAAATTATATTTGATTTGACTTATCTCATTTTATTCAATTCCTACCATTTTATTTCGAATTATTTTGTAATTTACTTACAGGTCTGATCAAAGTTGCTGTTATTGATATTTATTTAACCTTGTTTATAGTTTTTCATAATTTTCATAATTTTATTCTGAGTTTTACCACTTTTATAAACAGAGTATGAGCCAAAGCAGCACTTATTTATAGTGATTTGTACTTGTTTGATTTTATTGGGTTTTCTTTTAATTTTTCTGATTTTTTCATGATTTTATCCATTTTTTAATGATATTTATTTTATTCTTGATATGCTATACATTAATATAATTAAGTTAGAGTTCATCTGGACTTCAGGGACTGAAGGTGGAGAATCCACCTGGTAGTCCAGGCTGAGTCCGGCATTTTGAGCATGTTAATAGGACTATATGAGAACCAGATCTGCACTCACCCTGGACTCTACCTGGATTTTACTATAGTCTACAGTAGGTGTAAAAAGGGTGGACTCCACCCAGACTCCACCTGGAGTCCACCTGGATTCTGACCAGATTGGTGGGGGAGTGTAAAGCCCTCAATAAAAGCCCCTGCCTGATCAACAACAAGAGGAAGACAAAATAATGTTGTGACTATTCCTTTAGCAGCCTCTTGAAGAGGCTCTGTTATGTCTTTTTCCAAGTTGGATCTTTTTAAAAGCAGAGCTATAGCATCTTCCACATTCATTCCATCCAGTTCAACAGAATTCTTGTTACTAGTAAGAGATCTTGTGTTAAGGTTCCTGCTGGTAATGGGAATATCTTCTGTATTGCTTGAAGGCAGATATTTTTCAACCATATTGGGGTCTCCACCTGCATTATCAAAAATCAAAAGCCATTCTTTTGACAGAGAAGCTATCCAGTAGAGAACTGCTTTAGGGGTTCCATCCACATCAGCTTTTTTGGCTTCTGGTAAGGAAGATATCCCCTTTAAGCTTGTAGAGATGGTATCTCCATTAGTGGCATCAATCCAAAAGATGTATCTATATCTGAGAATAGCAAAATGCTATTAAGTAAATAGTATTTTTGTTAAATGAATGATCACATACTGGCTGAAAATGTCTTCTGAAAATTTCAAGGCAATTTGAGTCTTTCTCATCCCACTCAGGCCATAAATAAGAAAGGAGTGCCAAGGTGCAATACCTGTTAGACCCAGTCCAAAACCTGTATTTAGCATAGATAGAATATGTATATGATTACTGAATCCATTTTGAGGGCCACTGGGCAAGAATGGAATGCACAGCAAGTTGCTGAGGGTAATGCAATGCTTTGCATGCACAGAGGATGATTCTAGAATGAGAGTGTCAGGTTTGATAGCTGGAGCAGAGGCTCAATGGCTATGAGCAAGTTACCAGGAGGAAGACTGTAGATGGATTGATTAGGAACAAGTGATTTGGCTGGAGTGAGGCTCAACAGCTAAGAGATGACTTGGGACAGTATGGACTGATATGAGACTGGGAGATGAGAGATCTGAGCCAATATAGATGGGTTGAGACAGATATAATTGGAGAGGATCATCCAGTATGTAGAAGATACTGAGATAAGATATATGATATTTGACTTAAGATCAAAAGAGAAAATATAAGTGTAGCTAGCCTCTATGAATGTGTAGGGTTTTTATAGTAAATGTGGCTGGGTAATGTCTACAGATTGGAAGGAGAATAAGTGGATCATTTGGTATCTAAGTGGGATGATAACATATGGAAGGCATGTGGTGGTTAAGAACACAAGTGACTTGGCAGCACTTGCTGGGTAAGCATGTACCAGTAACTTGTGTGGATAATTCTAAGGTCTTGCATAGTACCCTTGGCTAGGGTGTGGAATGTGGTCATGTCTAGAAGGATGCTGGCTACCTATATGGGCTGTGGTTATGGAGTATGGATGATAATGGGGGTTATTGGTGGTGATCTGCTTAGACAGGGTTCAGTAATTTGTCATAGTAGAGAGTATTGGTCCAGGGCTGGAATCATTGGGCTGGCCAACCTCAGGGAACTTGGTAAGTGCTGATGAGGCTCAATGTGATGCTGGGATGTATGGAGAGGACAGGTACCAAGGAATGGAAGGGAAAATTGGTAGGGTCATGTCAATACCATTTCCATTCCAAATACTAAAATAATGCATCAACCTGTCAAAATAGACTTCCTGTCCTGTGAGGAGAGCACTGGAACAAGGCTGTAAAACATCTCAGGTGGTTCATGCCATGGGGGTGGTGGATAGTTGATCTGATGGAGCATGTATGTGAGCTTGTATACCCAAACTCCTGGAGATATTTAATTGTGTACCGCTTGATTTCCAGTCACAGCAGTGAGGGTGCTGTGATTGACTGATACTTGTGCTTACCAAAAGTGTTTGCATTTGGACATTTTCCCACAGTTTATATTTCTTGCTTTTCTATCTTTGTTGCAACATAGAGTAATGGGAAATACATATTTATTTATGAGACTTAGGATAATGATAGATGTACTACATGAGTATGCTTATGTGAATTACAAGTTGGCATCCCCACCCATTGCTGTCAAAAGCTCCGAAATATAATCTGTCATCCTTGCAATATATGCATTCCCTTATTCCACTGATACCCCCTCCCATACAATTATAACTACCTTGCAAAGCACTTAAGTACTTAAATGAGAATGTAATAAATGATGTACAATGATTTCTAAGTCATGATCATGTGAGCTAATTGTGGAAACACTAAGAGATTTTCAGGATGAAGGAAAGTTAAATGTTGAGGGAGTGCAATGATTGCATTGCTGGTATGGCTGAGTGCCCCATTGGGCTGAAACTTCACAGAACTCCTCTCAGAATTCATGACTCTATTTAACCTTTAAATTTGCCCTTGAGAATCTGTCTTTTTACCCAAAAAGCCTTGAAGGATTGCTTGCACTCTGCTAACTGTTCTCCATGCCAAAAAATATCTTGATATCTCCCCAATCAGCTCACATCATTTATTACATTCTCATTTAAGTGCTTAAGTGCTTTGCAAGGCAGTTATAATTGTATGGGAGGAGGTATCAGTAGAATAAGGGAATGCATATATTGCAAGGATGACAGATTATATTTCGGAGCTTTTGACAGCAATGGGTGGGGATGCCAACTTGTAATTTCACATAAGCATACTCATGTAGTACATCTATCATTATCCTAAGTCTCATAAATAAATATGTATTTCCCACTACTCTATGTTGTGAGAAAGATAGAAAAGCAAGAAATATAAACTATGGGAAAATGTCCAAATGCAAACACTTTTGGTAAGTGTGAGTACATGATGAGCATCATGAAATATCTCAGCCATGGTTGTGGTTGTGTATTCTGTTGAGAAAGAGCTGTGCATATTCAAGACTAGGCAAGAGTAGATCAGTAGCAAGGGCAGAGGGCAAAGGGCATCAATTGATAAGTCAAGGAGGGGCCAGTATATGGAAGTTGCCAAAAATTGTTGGGCTGGTAAGTGTCATTTCATTAAACCCAGTTACCCAGTGTCCAACTATTGTGACATTCCTCTAATATTGTAATTTTAGATCAAGCACTTTAGGTATGACTAATGCATGTTATCTTCATGTTGGTACATGAGCTGTCTTGTTTGTCTTTGTTGTTGAAATTATAGAAACTGTTCCAATAATTAGAAAAGAAAAGAAAAGGAATAATCCAAATAAATGGTTTATTCTCATCCTCCATGCTGGTTGTGAAGCAGAAGCACCAAGTTCCTGTGAAAGGGACAACAACACTGTTTTGTTCAGTAAGTCATTTGTATACTTTTTGTATGCATGTGTGGCATAGCTCTCTCATTCCATCTACCCTTTTAGTCCATATGTTTGAGAGGTACCATACCACTTCACAAAGAAGGGAACCATCAAAAAGCTGGCCTTGTTCCCACCAATACCTGCTCAGACATTGAGTATCACAGAGAGGGTCTGAAGGGAGGAGAGTAAGCAGGAAAGACCCTCCAGATAGCAGTCAATATGGGCTCTGCTCAATGTTTGCATGACACATGGGTTTGCATAGCTTTCAATGAGGGAGATGACATTTTCATTGTTTCATGAGGTCCTTGTCAAATACTGTGCTGCCTTTCAAGTCTTCCTAGTCAAGAATGGCATGGAAGGAGGAGAGGGATGTATGTTGGTGAGGATTTGGATTATAGGGTGTTTGGCAACAGCAATTCCAAGTCTACAGGCATGTCATAAGGATAAAGACAGGTGGAGGGAAAGCATGAGGGAAGATGCATCAGATAGCAGCAAACACAAAGCTCTTGCTTGATGTTTGCATGATACATTGGTTTGCATAGTCACTGATGAGAAAGACTGCACTTGCCTTGGATTAATGTCATTTATGTGACACAGCCAACACAGAGTCTATGGTTCAATGTTATATCCATGCCTCGGCACACACAACTCTGCATGCTATCACAAACTCTGCACCACTCACATACAACTCCACCCTTTTAACTCACTTCACCACTTGTCACTCACAGACTTCTAGTCTTACCTCATTCTGGTTAATACTCTTTATCTCCTTGGTTTATCTATTTCTAGTTACCTAGTTCTCAGCCACCAT
>JASFCW010000411.1:1180-11517 GCA_036936985.1 Crucibulum cyathiforme
TCATTTTTTTTTTGCGTTGTGAAGAAGATACTTACAGCAAAATGCGAAGCCAGAAGTTGTCATTGATAACTTTGAGATGGACGTCATTGCATCCCTTTTGGCGCTTTCCATAATAGTGCGTCCCTTCAGAATCGGAGATTGTAAGGTGTCCAATAGTTATCGCGTCTTTGAGAACCGAGACGATTGAGCTTCGGGCTAATAAGGTACAATGTTAATAAATGAACGTTAAGATGCATTAAAGCAGGCTTACCGAAGGAGATGACCCAGGAACGCGGGCTCAATGTCGAGAAGGAAAATAATGAAGAAGATTGAAGTGCCTTGGTGGGAGCCGGGAAGGGACCGCAGGCTGGTACTGATGAAGAAGGCATTGTATCTGAGAGTTGATTGTGACGGAGAGAGAGGAGTAGAAGACTTGTTGTGAGAGGAGAGTTGAGGAGTGAAGTGAAGAAAAGTCGGTGGAAACGGACGGCCTTATATGCAGGAGGACCCGCGACGGATGAAATTAAAAGGAACTACCGTGGTAGAGGGATGCGTGGATGAAGATCGGCAAATTAGCAGCGAAATCTGTATCAACCCAAGGGGAGGGATTCGCGAATAGTCAGATGAATCATTGGAATCAACGCGATTGGAAATGCATGAAAGCGTGTCCATGGCCGTTGGGATGTCCTAAGGGGGAGAGCCCTGAGGGTCGTTCTCGTTCTCGATATGGAACGACTGAATGGGGGTGTCCCGCAGAAAGGAAGCAGTACTCATTGTGTACTCACAAGAACTTCCACACGAGCGAACCCTGATCACATCACAAACTCTCAGCGTAGAATACAGAATTTCCAGATCCTCTCCGACAGCGCGGCGTAATAGAAAACACTCTTGCTAGGACTTACCTTTCCAATGCCGGAAGCTCGATCGCCTGCATATTTGGCATAGATGAACGAGCCCCGCACTTCTTCAGCACCTCCAGTTTAGCCTTGAGGACGGTTTTCTTGCGACGGAAGTCTTTCACAGTCCATCCACAATTATTTCCACGTGGCCATCCAGGTTTATGCCAAATCTTTCCACAGACCTAATTGAGCAATCTATAATGGCTGATCCCAACTTGATCCATCTATCAAGCATCAGAATCCCGAGATTCCTTGGGATTTGTCCTCCTACAAATCTCAGGACAGGGAAAAATATCACTTGACTGTGGGATAGCTGTTGCTTGGATCTGGAGAAATTTGAATAGCCAAAAGATACCGCGCTTGAATGCTCGGTAAACTGCTTCTCACTTGCTTCCTTGCTTTACATCTCGATAGACTTTTGACTCCCGTCTAGATTGGGATCTGGCCATTCCAGAAATAACATTTGCCAGTTTTGTTCCTCGAAGGCGCCCCAAATTGGCGCGGCCTTTTATCCAGAATTAACGTCATGCAGCCGTTAGTTCTGTGCGTCCGCTATCAAGGCTGAGAATAAGTGCTGCACGTTTTTGGAGGCAATTATTCTTGCAGGAAGGTGGAACGGCGACTCGCCACCTGCCAATGCTAATGTATGTTGAGAATCAGATAAACGATTAAGTCCCCTTCGAATACCGGCGCTGTACAATCAGAGGTAGCCTATCACCAGTTTTGTTCCGGTCGGTGTGCAACCAGTGTTCGGACAGTAATAGACCCGAAAATAACGACTGTCTCTGGTGGCGCATGCAGTATGTTGTATTCCCTCGCTCCTTGCATATTTCCCACTATCAATTAGTGAGTACGGTGGTTGTTAGCACTGCGTCAATCAGGCTTCGTGAAGTCACGATGTTAATGATAAGAATATAGACCCTACCATGATGGCATGAAACCTCGCACATCGAAAGTCGAGCTATCACTACTCTAATTTCCAAGGCTACGACGTCACGTTCCCGCGGAACGCTCTCCGTCAACGAGCCCACTCCGGCGCACATTATCGCAGGTCCACTAAGATCGCAAGGATCAAACTGACCCTGACTTTCAGTAGTAAGGGGATGCTTTCGGTCTATAATCCTCGTAAGTACGCGGGCCATCTGTTTGATTGAAAGGAATGACCAATTTCCTCGGTATTTTCTCCAGATATTTGTTATACATTGGTTTCCTCGGCTCCCCACGGCAGATGTCAGTGATCATCGCTTAGAGCGCACACTTCACATACCGTTACGTCCGAGTGACATTTCGTCTCTAAATGTCTGATGACTTCTGATGTTTGTTTTATCTAGAAAAACGATACATCCTTGGGATATGGACTACTGCGAAAGGTGCTGAGTATTTTGATTTTTTCCCCGGTCATTTTGCACAGTTCGAGGGCAACGGAGTCTCCATACTTCGTGACCGCTCTAACCGCCCCGAGCGGAACTGTTTCCGGGGTTACAACGAAAAGCAAACATCGGAATAAACACCACTGCTGCATGTCACTGAATGGAAAAATAATGCGTGAAAGGTAGACTTCGTGGTGAAGTGGATCTAAAAGCGGTCTATTGCACCGAGATACGATGAAACATCATTCATGCTCTAGTACCTATGACACAAAGGTGCTCTGGTAGTAGCTGTAGGCTGCAGGACAGGCGAAATACAGAGATATATCACGAAAGTCGCGGAAAGGCGGGATACTCCTAATTAGAATCTACAGCATTTCATCAGGAGCGGACATGCTATTAATCGAGTGAATTAGTATTAAACTTACCAAGTAGGGTCTTGGCGCATCAAAGTAAAGCCCGGAAGAATATCTTCTGCCATGAAGAAGTCAATCAAAGTCGAGACATGGGCATGTAGGACGATTATAAATTAGGGATGAATCTTAAGTATTACGATGCGTATTCTTAGCAGCCGAGCTCCAAGATAAGGGTTTTGGGTTGAGCTGCGCCACTGAGCCTATCAGAATAAAAGAATCGTCGCAAAAGTCGCAGGATCTGAAGGGCACAAAGTCAATGCTCTATTTCGTCACGGAAGAGCCAGGAAGATACGGTGGCAATCAGATCGAGCACATACCAATATGTAAAGGGCTAGTCGAAGGAGTGATTAAAGGTGGGATGAAGGGCTTAAAAATAACTTGTTGATTTGATCGCTAATCTTGTCGAATGAACGATAATGTCACTTACATCATATTCATATAGAAGACCGATCTGATAATGTTCTGTCAGGTATATAGAATGGAAGAGATCTGGATAGCGTTCAAACCGCTACCCAGGCGAGCTTTTCAAGGAGATCGACCGATACCTCTGTGAATCGGATCGAGCCACACGCAAGAGACCGGAGGAACCACGCCTCTCAGCATGAACACCGGCCGCAGGTTAGAGGGACCGTGGCGGTTCCCTGCTGAGTGTCGTAAATATGCCGAAAAATCCGTAAATATGAGTTCAGTTAACGGCGATTAGTGACTGAACGTGATCTCTGCCCGTCAGCACATCGATTACGGTCGTCGCTGTTCGAGGGTTGCTGGCTGGACATCGCGGATGACCAGAATAAGATAAAGTCAACTCTAACAGTGCGACGGGAGAACGTTCGTGGAAAAGGTTCTAGGCAGTAGTCAAGTTAGAGAGGTGAATGTCCGGCCCACTCACCCGACATTGCGCTAGACTCGACCGAGAGAGGAAGAATCTGCATTGACCGGTAACAGGTGACATTTTCAAGCCGCTGGAATTCCGGGCGACGACTGATTTTGTACTATGGAGGATGAGCTGTAGTACAACCTTCCCGCGACATCGTTCACAACCCAGTCTAAGCCTGACACAAGATTTTTTCCTGTCACTGCGCTACATGGCCATATCTTCCAGTTATGTGACTTGATGGAGCGTAGATCCAGCGCCTGTTGAGTCAAAAAGTATTTTGCTTAACACTCGGCACATCGGAACAGTCAACAGTGGATCTTACGTCGCGGATTTCATCCTCAGTCATAGAACCCTGAAGATCTTGCTTGTTGGCGAGCACTAACAGAGATGCACCAGCTAAACGCTAATATCGTGGTAGCAGGGAGCATAGCAAGTGAGTATTGAAATTCAGAGCAAAATTAAAGCAGGAAAGCCTCACGTCTTCCGTGAGCAGGCTGTGTAGTTCATGCTTGCAGTCTTGCATGCGCATTCTGTCACCCGAATCGACGACCCACACCAGTGCATCAGTTTGCTCGAAGTAGTTTCGCCAGTAAGGCCGAAGCGTTCTTTGGCCTCCGACGTCCCCTACCAACTGTTTAGTACAGAAGAATACACACGTATTAGAGGGTTGAAGAGTATTTCACGCACAAATGTTCAAGGTGTATCTTTGTATCAGTAAGTATAATCGACGGTTACATTTAGCGTAGGCTCTTGAATCCCACGGCCACAATGGGATTCTCTCACTTGCCGTGCGCGAACGTTTTGATGTTAAACCCAAGCGTTGGGCTTACGCTCATGATGTCTTCTCCGTTAAGCTTCTTGAGAATAGTCGTCTTACCAGCGTTGTCAAGTCCGCTACCCCGAGAACGCGTCAACAGAAGCGAGCTATAAGACGGTATTGGCCTTACAGAAAGAGTATACGCATCTCCTTCTCCTTCTGCCGATTCTTGCGAATTATTGTGAGGAGACCCATGTTTTGAGAAAGTAAGGATGCAGGTGCAGTTCAACGTCGAGAAGAGGATAAACTTGGACAGTCTGATCACGTGCCCGGGCAAAAGACACGAGCGGAGCCGCACTTTGATAATTGCTCGCTGACTCTGGCTAAGCTGGTCTTCATAGCGCTCTAATACTTGGGAAGATACCCATATACACTATCTACTCTTCGTTCTTACTTTCATATCAGTAATGGCACCGAAAAATAAGGGAAAGAAGGGCAAGAAGGGCGACGATACCTTCTGGCAGGTCTATCCATGAATCAGCTAGCCAATGTACTAAATCAGAGTGATCTACAGGGATCAGGCTGGGGAAAACGTCCAACCCAATGCTCCTGCTGTACATTCTACTGAAGACGATGATATCCCAATGACGAAGCCCAAGGTCGGATTTTCTGACTTCTCGGCTTTGGTGGAGGATCCTGTTCAGGTTGACGAGGATGAGGATTTCGGAGGCTTGATGGTGTGTATTTATTTCTTCGACTTCAGCGATCTATTTATCTCGTTCTAGTCTGCCCTTAAAGCTACGGCCAGCAAACCCAAAAAGGAGAAGAAGAAGGTTAAGGCTCAAGCTAGTGAACCTATTGCCAATGAAGGAGAAGACGCTGCTGCTGAAGTTTCGAAAGGTCCTGTACAAGTGACCGCTGATGACTTAGCTGACGAGGAGTGGGGTCCGGTGAAGGAGAAGAAGAAAGACAAGAAGGGTAAGGGAAAGAAAGGAAAGACTGTAGATGAGGATGAGGAGGAACCTGCAGCAGGTGCGTATCGAACATTCTAAGCCTTACGATTCTTCGCTAACAGATATGTACTACAGAAACTGTTGCATCTACGGCCCCAGTTACACCAGAATCCCGTGCACCCGCTGCCGTGGAAGCCGAAGACGTAGACGAGGGAGGGGATGAGTCTGGTGTTAAAATTCTGTCTAAAAAAGAGAAGGAGAAGCTCAAGAAAGAGCGTGAAAAGGTTTCTTCGATCTTTCTACTTGTCGAATTTGAAATAATCGTGTACTTCTGTAGGCAAAGAAGAAAGCCCAAGCTGCAGCTAAGAAGGCAGAGGAAGGTGGTGACGCTGCTACACCCACCACGCAATTGGAACTTGCAACACTGTCACAGCCTGTCAAAACAGAGGAAAATGATGAGGATGCCGAGGAAGCTGGTGGTGCGAAAGCAGATTCAAAAAAGAAAAAGAAAAAGAAGGCAAAGAAAGACGAGGAGCCCGCTCCTGCTCCTACTGCTGGCGGCGCGAAGAAGAAGGGTGCCATTAGTGCGTTAAAGGCAATGATGGATGAGAAGAGGCGGTTAGAGGAAGAGGCACATCGTATACAGGAAGAGGAGAGGAAGAGAATCGAGGAGGAAGAACGAAGGCTAGAGGAGGAGGAAAGGAAGAAGGAGGAAGAAAAACAGCGGAGAAAGGAGAAGGAGAAGGTGGGTTCTGTTAACGTGTTATTCGTGATATTTTATGCTAATTATTCATCTAAATAGGCTAAACGCGAGATTGCAAAGAAAGAAGGTCGCTTACTTACGAAGAAACAAAAGGAGGAGAAACAAATGGCGGAGATTCGTAAGCAAGCACTTCTTGCATCTGGTGTACAGATCGAGGGTCTACAGCAGTCTGCTGGGGTGCCTGTGGCTAAGAAGGTCATCTACGGAAATCGCAAGAAAAAGGGTCCAGCTGCAAAGGATGCCTCTCCTGCCCCCGAATCCAGACCTAGGTCTCCGGAGACCGTTGCGTCGCCTACACCAACACAGGTAGAGGAAGTATCAGAAACTAAGCCAGCAGCGGAGGAAGAAGACCTCAAGTCGGATTGGGAAGCTAGCTCTGACGAGGAGGCTAAGGCTAAGGCCCCTGCTCCTGCTGCGGCTGTGAAAGATTCTTGGGACGCTTCGAGTGGCGAGGAAGATGAAGAGTCGACGAAACTCGCCCCGGCTCAAAAGGCTGCCCCCAAAATTAACCAGCAGCCCAGCGGTAAAGGTTAGTATTTAACGCCCGTATAAATAGCAGTGTACTCAATTGTATATTTAACACCAGCGCCTTCCGCTAAGCCTGCTGGCAAAGCTCAGCCTCAGCCACCTTCAAGAGCACCCGCCAAAGCCACCCCCGCCCCTGCCGGCAAGAAACCTCCGGCTAAAGCTCAAGAAGAAGAGGAGGAAGAGGAGGAATCTTCATCCGGTTCCGAGGATGAGGATGACTCAGATACTAGTGATGACTCTGAGGACGACTCCTCGGAAGAGGATTCATCGTCTGACGAAGAGCTCACGACTACGCAAAGAATGGCAGCACAGCGGAAACAGGAAGCTGCTGAGCGTCGTGCGAAGGCTCGCGAGATAGCCCTTGCTTCTGGTAGCAAGGATGATCTTCGCAGTCCTATTTGTTGTATCTTGGGCCACGTCGATACTGGAAAGACGAAATTGTTGGACAAGGTATATTCTCCCTCGACCTATCCCTCGTGCGCATTCTGATGTATGCCATCTAGATCCGTCAAACGAACGTGCAGGAAGGCGAAGCTGGTGGAATTACACAGCAGATCGGTGCAACATACTTCCCTGTGGACGCCATCAAGACGAAGACCATGGTATTAAACAGAGTACGATTTCATATAAATTTTGATCTTCTCTCCTTTTACTCAACATTTTTATTTGACAGGATGGATCACAAGAATACAAGATTCCCGGTCTGCTGGTCATTGATACCCCAGGTCACGAGTCGTTCACCAACTTGCGTTCTCGTGGAAGCTCTCTCTGTAATATTGCGATTCTTGTCGTCGATATCATGCACGGTCTGGAGGCACAGACTTTAGAATCTCTACGACTTCTCCGAGATCGCAAGACGCCGTTCATCGTCGCTTTGAACAAGGTAAGCCTTTTCTCGTGACAGAACAAATGCCAGGAGCTAATGTTGTGTTATAGATCGATCGTATTTACGGTTGGACAGCTACACCAGATGGTGCATTCCGTGAATCTCTCGAGAAGCAAAACCGCTCGGTTCAACGAGAATTCGAGGACCGTGTGGCTAAGACCATTCTTGCTTTCGCTGAGGAGGGATTGAACGCCTGCCTCTACTACGATAACAAGAACTTCGCCCGTAATGTTTCTCTGGTTCCGACATCTGCTATCACTGGTGAAGGTGTACCCGACATGATCATGCTGCTCGTCAACCTTACACAGCAGCGCATGAGTGATCGTCTCATGTACCTTTCTGAACTCGAGTGCACTGTGCTCGAGGTCAAGGTTATTGAAGGCTTAGGAACTACGATTGACGTTGTACTTTCCAATGGTATCTTGCGTGAGGGTGATAGGATTGTTGTCTGTGGTTTGAATGGACCAATCGTGACACAAGTTCGAGCCCTTCTTACTCCTCAGCCACTCCGCGAACTTCGTATCAAGGTAAGTGTTATTTGAATACCAGTTTCGCAGAAGATTAATTGTTGCTTTTAGTCCGCCTATGTTCATCACAAAGAGGTGAAAGCTGCTTTGGGTGTCAAAATCACTGCACCAGATCTGGAGAAGGCCATCGCTGGTTCACGCCTCCTCGTCGTTGGACCTGATGACGATGAGGACGACTTGAAAGAAGAGGTGATGTCTGACCTGACGTCGCTGCTGAACAGTATCGACAAATCCGGACGTGGAGTCTGTGTTCAAGCATCAACACTTGGCTCATTGGAAGCGCTGTTAGACTTCCTCAAGTCGAGCAAGATCCCTGTCTCTGGTATCAACATTGGTCCTGTGCATAAGCGTGATGTTATGCGTGCAGGTACAATGTTGGAGAAGGCCAAGGAGCTGGCTTGTATTCTTTGCTTCGATGTGACAGTCGACAAGGATGCTGAAAGGATGGCTGACGAAATGGGTATTCGTCTATTCAAAGGTTAGCTTCGTTTCTCGAATACAATAGCTAGCAGGGCTGATGCAAGATGCAGCGGATATTATCTACCATCTCTTCGATTCCTTCAAGGCGTACAATGAAGAAATCACGGAAGCCAAACGCAAGGATGCTGCTCCTCAAGCCGTGTGGCCTTGCCGTCTTAAGATCATCGCTGCCTTCTGTAAACGTGACCCGATTATTCTTGGTGTTGATATTCTTGATGGAACATTGCGGGTTGGCACACCATTGGCCGTCGTTAAAATTGACCCAACGACCGGAAAGAAAGAAATCATCGATCTTGGCAAAATGTAAGTTTTTGTCAAACTGCCTTGAAGAGCTGAAGCTAATTCAATAATGGAATAGTACTTCATTGGAAATCAATCACAAGACTTTCGATGTGGGTAATTCAGAAGCTCAATCTTGTTTGTGGAGCTGACGTGCCTGTAGATTGTCAAAAAGTCGCAAGCTGGTGGAGGTGTCGCTGTGAAGATTGAGCACGCGGTATATCAATCTGCGAAGATGTTTGGACGCCACTTCGACGAAAAAGACGAACTTCTCAGCCACATCACTCGTCAAAGTATTGATGTGCTGAAGGTATGATTATCACCATTTCCAAATATTCGTGTTACTAAAACATTATAATCAGAATTCATTCAAAGCTGATGTTTCTAATGAAGAGTGGCTGCTCATTCGTGCTTTGAAACCTGTATGTGAGCTATTGCAGCAAGTGTCTATATCCTGCTCACTTCCACATGTAGCGCTTCAATATTGCATAGGCACAGCAAATTTAATTACTCGAATGTACGGTGGAGGATATGCAGGGACGGAAAGCAGCCATGATGAAATGAAGATAAATGTAGATTACACACAAAACACGCTTATTGATATGATTGATGCAAAAATAGCACACACGTGCTACTAAATGATGCCTCAAACGCTGAGTTTCAAACATTCAATAAAATCTTTAGTCCCCATTTTGAATCCTCAACTTTCCCCTCATCCAGTTACACTTATCATGTCCGACACCAAGTCTGTTCAAGATGGCCGCGAAGAATCTGGCTCTATAGATCAAGATGAGCAGCAATTGGTAAACGCCCTTTAGGCTTATCCTGGGATGCAAACTCTACCGTACATGGGTTGATCCGGTAACGTCTTCTCTGGTGATAAAAACTGGAAATGGCTGCGGGTATCCTTCTCTTTCGCTGTAATACCTCTTCTTACGAGGAGTGAGCATGTTAGAGAGGATTGAGATTATACCGCTTGAACCTGATCAGCGCTTATACCTGCGTAGGGAAGCCCCCCAGTGTTATCGCCTTTTTTTATTGCCCGTTTTCTAGGGCACTAACCAAAGATACTGACCTGTTATTGTGTAGCAAAGTCTTGGATATAAGCAAGTACGTTGACCGTGACTTTGTTGTTTGAGTTTTGTATCGAGGAAATATCTGTTTTCAGCAACTCCACCGTAGCTGGCATTTAGTAGAAAGTTTCGCCGCAAGTTTCTGTGCTCTCAATTTCATTGGAGGTGTCAGGTTAGTCGATAAGAAATGGATTCTGGCTATTTGATGACGTCGTGCGATAGGTCTGCCATTTTTTTGGGTCTTCTCGCTGGTGGTCCAGCTGCCATATGGTAAGATACTTCATCGTCGTGAGCATGCACACATGCTAACGATCCTTTTACAGGTCTTCGTACTTGATTACCATCGTCTTCATGACCATAACCGCTGCTGTCCTCGCTGAAATTTGCTCTGCTTTACCCTTAAGTGGATCCATTTATATCTGGGCAGCTGAAAGCGCGGGGCCCAAATATGGTCGATTCTTCGGCTTCATTGTGGCTTGGTGGTCGTGCACTGCCTGGATGACTTTCACTGCTGGAAATTGCCAGGTTAGTTGTCATCTTTCCAACTACCTTA
>JASFCW010000412.1:0-11514 GCA_036936985.1 Crucibulum cyathiforme
ATACTAATACGTATATTCAGTCCTAGGAGTCCGAAACGCTCTTCTACACGCCCTCTCTTCCCAACTCTCCTCTCCCTCTGTCTCCTCCCCAACTTCCCGAATATTAGGCTCAGCTCTCCTAATAGGCGGCGGCGCTACCACGCGCTCCGCCGCCTACGCACTCACTCTCCTCGGCCTCTCCCCGCTATACATCATCAACCGCGATGAGGCCGAAGTGAAGGCAGTGGTGGAAAGTATGCCGGCGGTGCAGTTCATCCATCTAGCTACCGTCGATGATGTACATAGGCACTTGGGTGGTAGAGGGAGGGAGATTGTTATGGGCGTAGGCGCCATTCGTGAGTCGTCGTCGTCGTCGTCCCCCTTCTCTGTGCGAAGAAACGCTGACGAACGAGAAGCTGCGATTCCACCCCAAACCCCCGCTGAACGTGCCGTGTATGAGATTGCTGGGGCTGTTTTTGCTTTGCCCTACGGCTACGACACGGAGTCGGCTTCAGCTACCAGTCCAAGTGAAAACGGTATGAGACCGCAAAAGAGGATATACCTCGAGATGGCTGTACGTCCTTCCCCCCCTTGCGATGATGTATGAATGAAAGCTAAACGCCTACACTTGCTAGTACATACCCCTCCGCACACCTCTCCTGCAGCTTGCAGAGTCCTATGGGTGGAGTGTCGTCGACGGCGTGAAAGCAACCACGCAACAAGGGCTAGCACAGCAGCGGATGTGGTTTACAGGCTCTGCGAGCGTGGAGGTTGGGTGTGATGCTGGTGTACTACTTGGCTTAGGGGACGTATATCCGGTATTGCCATCTAACCAGACGGAGGTGAAGGAAATGGAGGTAAAGAGAAAGGAAGTAGAGGTGGATCGGGCTGAGGGCATGGAGGCTGCGCAGGTTCCACGGAGGCATTAGTACTTGTATCAGGTGAGTATCGTATCAACGGTTGCTATTCTTCTGCGCAACTTATGCGCCCTAGTATTTGGGCCTACTTATACCGATGGTGTTGTATTCGAGTATACAATCAGGGCAATGAGGTGAAAAAATGTGCCGGTCAGTGGCAGTGGCCACCGGCGAACATCAATGTAACCCAACCGAAGAGGTCAAGAACAGATGTTTATGTCCCAGTGAAGAGATATCCTCTCCCCGGTGGCTAAGTTTCCGATAAACAAGCCATCGATCTTCATAGGCGAAACGCACCCTAACTCGAAAAAATGGACGGGACGCTGTCGGCTCGTGCTCGGAGAGCCCCTCCCCGCTTTGGCCAGATCGATATCACCGCGGGACTTGGTACGAGCTTTAAGAGATGCCGGTGAAATGTTTGAGAATATTTCCTTTTCAGCAGATTTGGGCGAAGCCAACAGCATTTTTTATGATGCCACTCAAAAGGCAACGTCGCTTGCTGTTAAAAGCACCAAAACCGTATCTTACGAGGATTTCCAACAATCCTCGTTCCATCCAAGGTGCGCCTCTCCTTTGAAGAGCGACGCTTGCTCCTGGTCTCTCCACGTCGAACATGCAATTGACTGTCCTCGGATTCGGAAGTCGAGGAGTGTTCGTCATCCGTGAGCACAAATTCTCTCTAAGAAAATAATCAAAATCGCCCTGTCTTAGCGTACCGCTTGTGTACTGGATTTGATATCCAGGGCTTACTATTTGGTTTCGCCCAGCAGAAACGAACTGTTCATGAAAGTCGACCTCTACAACACTGAGATCGACGCCTGAACATGATCCATCACGGCCTTTATTTGTCAGAGCTTTCTCTTTGCGTCGTTGAGCATCCTGCATATTAGTCGGTGTGTATTTTGCATCAGGTACACTAGTTGTTGCCGTTGGAGGTGGAGGCATGATCTCCATGTCGGTGTGGAACTGAATTTGATGATTAGAAAGCTAGAAGTCAATCCACTAGGTAGAGCTGAATTACTCACGTCGAAAAAGTCATCAACAGGGACATTCTTGGCTCTTATAGAATAATCAGACGACGTAGAACTGGTCTCATCGTCGGCTTGTATTGACAATACTCTTTGACTGACTTCTGGAGCGTGCGTTGCTGGTTGCTGGGGTAAATGGTAAGGAAAGGTAATTTAGCTCGGTAATTCCGCACTCACATTAAGAAACCAATCCGACGTAGAACTGGTCTCATCGTCTGCTTGCATTGATGATACTCTTTGACTGACTTCTGGAGCGTGTACTGCTGGTTGCTGGGATAAATGGTAAAGAAAAGTAACTTAGCTTGGTAATTCCGCACTCACATCAGGAAGCCAATCTAACATAGAACTGATCTCATCGTCTGCTTGCATTGATGATACTCTTTGACTGACTTCTGGAGCGTGTGCTGCTGGTTGCTGGGATAAATGGTAAGGAAAAGTAATTTAGCTTGGTAATTCCGCACTCACATCAGGAAGCCAATCTGACATAGAACTGATCTCATCGTTTGCTTGTATTGACGATACTCTTTGAGGGTTAACATAAGATGACTCTTGCTCCAGCGATTGCGCAAAGACAATATCGGAACTGGTATCCTTGCTCCAGCGAAACACGTAATCCGTATCTTCGAGTTGGGGGGATGGCGACTTGGGGGGTGAGGAAGCGTCATCGATGGTGTCGAAGGAATCGCTCTTGGTTTCCATACCTGATTCCCAAGGGCAGCGAGCCATGCTGCCTTCGAAGATGACCCCTTCCGAATAGAAGCTCTCGACGGCTTCGATGGCATCGCGGACTTCATGCAGTGTCATCCGCTTTCGAAAGTCGACATCGAGCATGCGAACGAGGATGTCGTTAGCTTCTGGGGAGACGGGGAGGATGGTGGGGAGAAAGCCAACGGGGTCGCGGAGATAAGCCTGGAAAGTGGGGTCGTCTAGAGTCGCCGACTTCCAGGGATTGCTGCCGGTGGCCAGGTTGAGCAGAATGATACCGAGGGACCAGATGTCTTTGGACATAGGAGAATATGTGCCTTTAGGCGCGAACTCACCACCGTAGCATTCTGGACTCATGTGGCACACGCTGCCAGTGCGAAACTCATCGCTGACCTTCTCCGTGGTAGCGTGGCCGAAACCAGTGATGGCAATGCGAAGGCCATCGTCGAAGCAAAGAACATTCACGTGTTTTAAGTCTCGATGATAAATACCGAGAGAATGACAATACTCAACTGCATCGAGCAGTTGCAGAAGGACGTGTTTGATAAGAGAATCGTCTCCGAGATATCGACAACTATGCAGAATCTGGTTGAACAGATTGCGGTCGGGTGCATAGTCCATGATAATATATGTGTGTTTGTAGCTTTCGACGACACGATGGAGAGTCACGACGCCCGGGTGGGCAGAGGCAATTTGATGCAGCGCTATCTCGCGAATGTGAGCCTGCCGTTGCCGAGGCATCTGATGCCCTGAAGAAACGAGACATTTGGCGGCATAGGACTTGGGCCCGGCAACGGGGCGGGTATCGACAGCGCGGTATATGACACCGTAACTGCCGACGCCGAGGACTTCCACAAGCTGGAGGGAGTCTCCGTCGATGAGCGTCCCGATGGGTGGGTGGATGGGGGATAACGCGGCGGCTGGAGTCTTCGAAGACATGACAGCTGATAGAGAAAAAAGAAGGAAAAGGTATAAGCATCAGTGCAAACGAGACTTCGAAGTGGAAGGTACATCATATGTACAGTGGCGTGCGAAAAGATTTCTGATGCGCATTTTTCAGCGCATTTGTGCATTGCAACACATACCATGTGTCGGCATCTGATTTAAATACATTATGCCAATAACAAAAGTTATTTCAATTTATCTGTAGAGTGTATTTACAAAAAATGGGAAAGAAATATGAACAACTTGCTAAGATATTGTAATATATCTGAGGCATGCTTTTTTCATAAAATGAGGGAGAGATTGCATGATGTACCGAATGCCAAAGAATGTTTTTCATTCATTATAAGAGGCATGCAATGCATTTAGATGATTGATTTAATGCTCTGAGAATTTAAGATCACCTTTTGAGTGAATGGATTGCTCAAAATAAGATACAGATAAAGCACTATTAAAATATCAATCATTAAATCTGCTCAGGCATATTTCATCAATCAGAAGACTTTCAACTCCAAAATTCTCACAATCAGAGCACTGCATATACTCAACCCAGCATGAAGAGTTTCAAGTAAATTCGGCAAGTTCTGTTTGTGGTGATGCGTGACAAAGATAGTAACCAAACATGCCTACACAACATGTCTTCAACATCAAACCACCACAGTCAACAAGCTCTCCTGCTACACTCTGTGCATAGAACCACTTCAAATTTTATACACACACAGCTGCCATTATGGTTAAATGTACACTGATGAAAAAAGCACGAATTTGGGAGTGGAGGAAGCAGGGCAAGACATTTACTGAAATTGCCAACCAGCTCAATATTCACCCTGACACTGCTACAAAAGCTTATCATGCACTGGAGAAACAAGGGGAAGACCCTGATTTCTACTCTAAGAAACCAATTCCAGGATGTCTGAGGGCAATAACTCCCCATGCAGATCACTGTGCAGAGTGTGTGATTGCAAAGGGTGAATGCAAAGATGCTACCAATGTACAGCATGCCCTTTCCCCCTCCTTACATCCTACTACCATCCACAGGATGTATATTTGCAAGGGTCTGCATGGAAGGATTCAAAGGAAGAAGCCCTGGCTTTTGAAGATTCGCATTAAATGCTGATACATGTGGGCCATCACTCATGCCTGAAGGACTATGGGATTTTGGAGGTGAGTTTGGTTCTCTGATGAGTCTAAATTGAACCTTTTTGGATCAGATGGGAAACTTTATTGCTGTCAGAGGGTGGGAGAGGAATTACTGGAGCAAAATGTCACAAAAACTGTGAAACATGGTGGTGGTAGTTTGCAAGTCTGGGGATGCATATCCTGGAATGGAACTGGGAGGCTTCATCACATTGAAGGACACATGAATGCATCCCAATATTGTTCTATCTTGTCAACATCTTTATTAGGTTCACTTGAGGATCACGGGGTTCAACCAAAGGACATCACTTTTCAGCAGGATCATGATCCAAAGCACACATCAAAGATGGCTATGCACTGGTTCCATGAGAATGGAATATGAGTTCTCCCATGGGCACCTTCTTCCCCTGATATAAACATCATAGAGCATGGCTGGGAGTACCTTGACAGCTGAATCTGTGCTCAAGACCCATGTCCTTGCAACCTTGATGAACTTTGGACTGCTTTGCAGGAGGAATGGGAAAATATAGATGTTGGATATATCTGCAAACTTTATAGGTCTATCCCAGCACACATCAGTGCACTGAAGGTGGCTAAAGGAAAATATACAAGATATTGATGTTCTGTAATATTTTCGGAATTTCTGTCATTTTTTTTGGTGCTCAGTACATCATGCAATCTCTCCCTCATTTCATAAAAAAAGTATACTTCAGACATATTACAATATATTAGCGAGTTTTTCATGTTTCTCTCCTATTTTTTGTATATACACTCTATAGATATATTGAAATAACTTTTGTTATTGGTACAATGTATTTAAACCAGATGCCAATGTGTGGTATGCATTGCAATGCACAAATGCATGGAAAAATGCACATCAGAAATCTTTTTGCACACCACTGTATATAAGGGCAGGAGTGTCTAATTGTGAATGTGACCTACATGCCCTTTTGTGCATGTATAACATGAATGATGAACAGATGTTCACCTATCAACATACCCTCTTCACTTGTGCAATGAGAGAAGCTAGCATAGTCAGCTCTACCACTAGTGCAGTAAAGCACTGTAATATTGGAGCATGTTACATCCATGCCCAATCTCCCATAACTCAGCATGTTATTCATCAACTCTGCATGTTATCCATCTTCTCTGCACTCTTGACCCTGTTCTCCACTCATCTCTCACAGAATTCTATTTAGATCTTGATTATCTCTTATCTAGATTATTCATCTCTCAATTTATATCTATTTCCTTTTAGTTTTATTTTGCAACTCTGTCCCAGTTTCATACATGTTTCATATTCTGTACCTAGTACTCTGCATTACTCATCTCTACTCCACACTACTCATCTCTGGACTTTTAGTATTTAAACTTACTTACTTCACTATGTAACCTTAGTTTGAATATCAACTTAGTCTGCCAACTTAACTTGCCTTGAGTCCCAACCAACTCTGCCCTCTTCTGTAGAACTCCCGGCAGGGAGTTCACTCCATTGTTCAGAACTCCACCTTGAGTTCTGTCTTTACCTTGCTCTTGTCCTTCAGAAATCCAGGGACCACTAGTGGAAAGGGGTGCAGCACATAAGCTGAAGCCAAAGTCCCTAGTCTGCCTCAAGGCAATCTGTCTCCATACCCCACCCTCGCTATTTGACATCTCTGCCTCTAAGTCAGCCTATCTCCCACACAGCACTTAACAGAGCATCCCACTGTAGTTTGTGAGTATAGAGCATACACTGGATATTATGAGAGCAGTTGAAGGGTTTGACCACACTGCATTTTGTAATAGAGAGATGTTGCAATACAACATAGCCATTACACAGACTCCAAAGCATTCACCATGGACACTATCTAATCTTATCAATTTATCTGAACTTTTACTGAAAGTTAAGACTTTGAGTGAGTGTCCATGAGTGACTGGCACCACAGTTGAGTTTGGTTGTCTTTGGCCATGCCTTCACTGTCAGCTAACACATGGCACAACTGCCAAGGCCTGACATCATCACATGTGGGCACCCTTTCATGCCTTTCCCGCACCCAATGATCAGATTATAGATAACTTGTGCACACATTAAATGATCCTTCTAACATATCTTCTGTAGCCTTTGAAGCATTTAACTGTAGAGTGTGATCCTTTGACATATTTTGAGTTTCTTCCCTGAGTTTCTCCTGTACAAGATTGAATGACCATGAGAATGAATCCTCCTCTGTGAATTGCATTGTAGATGTCATTGGGGTGTCCCAAGATGTACTCAAGCTGTTGCTCTGGTTATTGTTGTTCATAATGGAATAAATAAAGGTAGAGCTCAGTCAGATATGAATTGACTGTATATATTGAGACATAACAATACCTAATGGAATAAATAAAGGTAGAGCTACAAAGTTAATCAGTAAGATAGAAATGAAATAATTAAGTAAGTTCTAACTCACCTCAGTCAGATATGAATTGACTGAGGTGTTTCTACACTATCTAAAAGTCTTATATACTGGACAAAATGATAAAAGGAGTATCTACAGTCAACCTTCTCATAACGTATAATGCTGGGACCAGACCTTTTTTAATACATTATGAGAAGTATACATTAACAAAGACATGTGACAAAGTAACAGTGTGTGACACCTTCTACATCAGGAAGTGTGAGAACGTCCCCAAAATGCTTCCAGTGCAACCTGTTTCACCTTCATTGTCTGCAATTGCACTAGATGTGCTCGATACTAGCACAGAGTACAAGATAGGCCCAACGCAGCATCAAAATCTCTGTGTCTGATGCACAACATTTCCATTGTCTTACATATTTCAATCATGGCTTTGGTTGACACTTCTGGCACCTCATCCTTTTCTTCCCAATCATTGTCATCCAATTCATTGTCAGTTTTGACATCCATTGCTTGGCCCTCCTGAACTGCAATCTGATGGCTGACCACCTTAACAATCTCGCCATCACCACCCTCAAACCTATATGGTGAGTCGCCAATCTGTAACTCTTCAACAGGGTTTAACATTTCTTCGAGAGACAGGGCAGTTCCAATGATATGCCTTCAAGAATGTAGCTGATCAACAGCAGCCAACAGTTCTGTTTCTGCCTCTTCAAGCTGCTGAGGATGTCCTTTGGCAAGAATTCTGGAATTGTTTGGGATAGGAGGCTCTAGAAGGGCAGGGTTTGCTCATACTCTGGTAAGTCATTCTATGGCCTCCAGTGCAACAGTTGAATCATTTTTGGCATCCATAACAGCCTTTAATGCAGGACACCAGTCTTCATCAATGTAACGAGCACCTAGTGCAGCCTGTAAACAACTTTCAGCTTCAGGCAATCCCATTGGTGTGGAAGCAAATGTGCGCATGATTTCCCATCCCTTTGTTATGAGAGGACATGCTAGCATTGGATGGGTCAAAGTGGAAATGCTCACTGCAGCAGAATTGGGAGTTATCAAGGTATGAATTGGTTGAATCTTTGTATGATCCCAGCAGTGTTTGATAGTCTCACCCGAGACATCCTCCCAGGCTTCTCTGACCATGAGCATAGCTTCGAGTAGGTCAATCTTGTAAATTTCATGCTCGTTGGCATCATCAAGTGCAATTGCTTGAAGGCAGAAACTGCACTGGTAGTGTGCCTTCATGCATCAGATTATTCCTGCATCACATGGCTGAACATGGGAGGTAAGATTTGGCTTGAAGTACTCAAGCCATATGTTATGTGGTTGATAGTCTATGTAGTGGCCTGAGAAGTTATCAATAAGCATGATTATGTTTCAATGTGTGCTGCGCATTATAATGTCTATGGACTTGATCCACCTGTAGAGTATTAATAATACAGATTACATATTTAATTTAAAGACAACTTACTCTTCAAACAATGCTGCAGTCATCCATGCCTTTTTATTGTTACAATAATAGAAGCCATGGTCTTTGGGGGACTTTTTCTTAAAGCAGCATGGGTTTTTTGACTTTCTGATAAAAAAGAGAGGCAGCTTCTCACTGCCATCAGCATTGCAAGCAATGCCAACTGTAATTCGAAATTTATCCTTTTTCTTGCCACTCATCTGCTTTGTGGCAAGAACACAATCAGGTGGGCACCTGGAGTTTCTTTTAGCAGAAACATTAGAAAAGATTGAAATGAGCAACTTACATTGGGAAAAACCCTGTCTCATCAAAATTGAACCTGTCTTTAGGGGTGTAGTTTGCAAGAATTGCTTGAATTCGGACATGTCCTGCTTTGACAGCTTTCTGATCAACTGATCCAGCTTCTCCATGTCTTACATGCTCCTTAAGTTTGTACACCCTCTTAAACGAATCAACCCATTTATCTCCACAAAGGCATTCATTATTAGGAACATTAAATAGCTCCTCAAAGATCCCATGCTTAGCTGCAAGCATAGGCCCAGTGATACCCTCTCCTTTCTCTTCCATGTGTTTAACCCATAAAAACAATGCCTTCTTGACATCAGGATGTGTCACAACACATGGTTGTTTTGATGAGAGTGCATTTGGGTTGTCATTGATGTGTTCCTCCAAGATTGATTGCTTCTTTAGGTTGCAGGAGAGGGTGGCCTGTGTGAATTTCAAAGCCCCTTCAACACAAGTGGCAAAATACTGGATGACATCACCTTGAGAGAGGTCAGGATGCTCGTCCATGAAAGCAAATACAGTCATCCAGTCATGCAGGGTAAGGTTGTCACACTTTTCCTTTGCTTTGATAGGCTTTGTAATTGCAGAAGACTTTGAAGCATCTTTGGGCACCTTATGTCATGGCTTTTGACGCTGATAGGGCTTGACATTGGAGTGAACTTTACGCATAGGATGGTGAGACATACTGCTGGCAAAGGATGGGATAAAAAGAATGAATATTCCACGCTGTCACATTAAATGTGTATTTACTGTTTATAATGCTGATTCTGCCAAGATATGCCTTCAAAACGCAGATAGATGGGTTGCTATATACCAAAATGGCAATAAGTACCCCCCCTAATAATGTATAATCTCAAATCTTCCCTATACATTATGTGATATGCACAGCACCTGCTCCCCAATGTGGTTCCAGCCCAAAACCCATACATTATGAGAATTATACATTATGACCATATACATTATGAAAAGGTTGACTGTACTGTAAGTAGATACTAATATACAAAGCATTTGTTTCTAGGTTACAAAGTCTGGGAAATGTATATGTTGCTAACTCATCTAAATAATAAGTGGATCATATAAAAGGAACTCCAAGTGGATATCTAATGGCAGGCAATGCATCAGATGGTTTGTATTTCCAACAGTTCAATATAGCAAATTAAACAAGGAATTATCAAGTCCAGTTTTCAGAAAACATTTAGCAGCATTTCATTTGGATTGTTGTCAGGCTAAGTATCAAGAATGGCAGCTAAATGTGCACAAGGCTCTCCAAGTATGTCTTTGCATTGCTGTGGGCTTTGAACTGCCTTGAGATGGCTAATGAGGCTTGAGAATGTAAGCCAAGCATTTCTCAAAATCGAAAAAATGTGTCCCGACAGTGACAGCATGTGTATTAGACAAGATACAGGAGGAGGATCCTAATTAATGTGTGCACAAGTTATCTATAATCTGATCATTGAGCGCAGGAAAGGCGCGAAAGGGCGCCCACACGTGATGACATCGGGCCTTGGCAGTTGTGCTGTGTGTTAGCCGATGGCGAAGGCATGGCCAAAGACGACCAAACTCAACTGTGGTGCCAGTCGCTCGTGGACACTCGCTCAAAGTCTTAACTTTCGGTAAAAGTTCGGATAAATTAATAAGATTAGATAGTGTCCACGGCGAATGGTTTGGAGTCTGGCCGTTACATAGGTCACTTAGATTACTTAGACGTATATTACATAAGCTTCGCACACTAAAGTCCTGGAGCGCGGTCAAAGATTTCTCTAACTTTGACCGTCGTCTCCTAGGTGAAGTAGTCCTCATATCCGTACACAAATACCATTCTAACTTTGACCGTCGTCTCCTAGTGCATCTCTCGCTTCATTTAATAAGAGATGCCCTGTTGTAATGGGACATTATAGGGGGTTAGTATGAGTTCATATCGGATCCAAGTATCTTAGAGATGGAAGAACAGCGGCCTGTCAATATATAAACTCAGTGGGTAAACATGAGAACTCACAGAATATGGTTTAGGAGGCTCTCCCTCTGCACGTGACGATGATACAAGTGAGTGACATAGTTACTTGAGACCCACCCTCTGCGTCCATCAAGCTCTCCATCCCGGAAGTGTAATTAGCACAGAGGTTGGCATGTGGAGAGAAATAATTCGAGCAAAAGCCTGCAACTAGTATATAGAGAGAACGGGCGATGAGTGTCCGATAGAAAAGGCGTTTAAGTTCGGGCAAGTCGAGGCAGGCGTGAGAAGCCATAAGATGGTTCATGCACTGCTCGAATGAAGAAGGCTAAACGCCTACACTGGCTAGTACATACCCCTCCGCACGCCCCTCCTGCAGCTTGTAGAATCCTATGGGTGGAGTGTCGTCGACGGCGTGAAAGCAACCACGTAACAAGGGCTCGCACAGCAGCGGATGTGGTTACTTATGCGCTCTAGCATCTAGGCCTACTTATACCGATGGTGTTGACTTTGAGAAATAAGAGCTTGAGGGGAGCATAGCCGAGCAGTTCCAAATTGTCTTTGAGTATACAATCAGGACAATGAGGTGAAAAAACGTGCTGTCAGTGGCAATGGCCACTGGCGAACATCAAATTACAATGTAGCACAACCGAATGGGTCAAGAACAGATGTTTATGTCCCAGTGAAGAGATATCCTCTCCCCGGTGGCTAAGTTTCCGATAAATAAGCTATC